>CABFWB010003965.1:0-16911 GCA_902151455.1 Timema bartmani
CAGATCAAGGCTCGGATCCCATCCGAGTGTACCAAGGCGTTCTTCATTCTTCCTAAAACAATCTCAATCCCTCCTTCCACGCAAATGGTGATACATTTATCTAACTCTACCCCATTATAGTAGATATGTGAGTAGCCCGGACGTGTATTAGGTCGTGGAGCACGATTATTTTTAAAAAAAATGGGCGATGCTTTTTGCGTCTACTGTACAAGTAACTCACTAGCACCCATTATCTAATTTTAAAGGAAAAGTCGTTTAGAAAATGCAAACATATTTCTTTTGCTGTTAACAATTATAACATTTTACTACATTATTAGTGTTAATTTTACCTTAAAAATCATTAGAAATGTAAAAAGGCTCGACAAGTAAACCCACATTATATAGCGCCCCAAACAACACTAACTACAAATTCATACTTCATAGGAACGCCTGAAAAAACCTCTCATTTATAAAAAAAATCTGCAACGGACATTATGTTGTTGATATCAAATTTATGTGAAATATTTTACAAATACAAAAGAAGTGATATCAAAAAGTCATCACAAGCATAGTTATTCATCTTCCAAAGACAATTTTAATGAATAACACAGCACAACACCAAAGAAATTAACTACGCACTTTTTGATAAAATATATAGGATTGATGATTGGATTAATAAATTGATCTCTTACACAAAATAGAGTTTCATAGCCTCCTTGATGCTTGTGACAGGAAGAAAAATTATTTATTTGCAACGCCTCTTAAACGCTCTCCAGCACCAAAGCTTGCAAATTCATATTTTTGGAACGGTCGACCTGTCTGCCATCTTTGAAGACAAAATTACCACTACTCATCAGAAAATATTACTGAAGTAGTTGTTATTTAAGAACTCTCTTAAACAAACATTTAACACCTACAATAATTATTATTACTCAAATGAAAACAAATCGGGACACACATGAGCCAAACTAGTCGGCCATCTTACTTACGTGAAGAGATAAATTGACATTACAAACCTTTTTTATACTAAAGGACAGCTTGGTTCTTATTAATATTTTATGAAAGTTATGATGATAAGTGACTATTAAAAATAGTTTAAACTAACGCTTAAAGTGAAAAAGTTTTAATAATACAAAATGTACGGGCGTTTAGAGGTTACGGTCATTTGCTTAAGCGTGAATAGACTAGTGGAAATCCTTGTCGCTGAGTTGAAATACTTTTCCCTGATGGACTTCCATCCGTCTTGATATAAATTGATAATGTACATGGAATGTACAGCTGTATATCACATGGCTTGACGTGCTTCTTATGAAGATTGGACTATAATCTCTACTACTGTGCTAGCAAGCTCAAAATTGCTTCTCACAGAGCCTTATTTTTAGCAACACGTCTTACTACCCGTTTGGGTTATACGAATAAGCACTAATTACCTAATGTACTAGGGGAGAGGTAATTTGAATTTATAGGAAGTGTACACGTATTTATGTGGAGGGAGGGCGGACAATCATTTAGAAAAAAATATCTTCAATACACCCAACCGGTATTAGAACCCCGATCTCCCCATCCTCAGCAGGTTAGTCTATTGCAATAGTAGCACCTTAGACCATGCAGCCAACGAAGCGGGCTTGTTTGTTACTCCCAGGCTCACAATAGTATAGTCGGAACACATTTGGAGGAACTGTCAGTATCTGAAGTTTACATAAAATTACTAAATCTACATTCCTATATTAATATGTCAAGTCCTGTGATATGTGGCTGTCACGTTTGATGGATAGTAAAACTATACTAATAATATAATAAAATGGTTTGAGTATTTCCTCCGAAAAAGTTTATATTTTCCAAATGACTCTTACTACCGTATTAATACTGTACCTTATTGGGCCGAATCTTAATCCTGGTCTGCATACTTCCTATCCTTAATGCCCGTAGTACTCCGTACAAGATGGATCGATTTTAAATTTCTTAAGGACTATTGCTACGGATGGCTACGGAAAACTAATTATAGGTAAACAAATAAAGTTAATAAACCAACATTAATATCAGAATATAAATGAACAATCGTAATTTTTTAAACGCACCGCAATTTCATTAATCTACCTATAATTGCAATTACCAACATACTCCAATAGATAAACATGATCTTTTTCTAACCCTAAACAAACATATAATTAAAATGTTGATAGTGTTTATATTGTATTTACTGAATTTTCTATATTTAATTTAGTTTGATTGGACAAAGTATTTTATTTTCCCACCAGTGGGCGTGAAATCACGTGATAAATATCACGAAGTGCGAGCACAGAGCTGAAAGTCAAAAGAACAATAAGTTCATTAAGTACTATAAAAACACTAAGTTTAAGAAGTATCTAAACGAGACTTAAGTTCAATCCATGTTCCATGTCCTACTACCCGTCCAGATTATCAGCATACTTAGGCCTACATTAATTAGAGAAGGGATAGATACTGTAGAATTTAGAGAAAGTGAAGTCGCATTTGTATGAAGGGAGAGTAGGAATCCATTTAGAGAAACAACTCAGCACCCCTGGTGAGGATTGGAATCTCAAACACCCAGTCACTGGTAAATTAAACAAGATGAGCCTGACGCCTTTGTCCATCTGCTCAATGATGAGAAGTTTCTGAAGATTACATTTTGTCAAGTTAGAAATCCAAAATAGCGCGTGAAATTTCAACGAGGATTCACACATATATACAGTAATGAATTATTAGTGATCCATTTAACATTCTACCCTCACTATTATAGTAACCACGAATCAACAAGGTTTGTTTTTAAATAAACTTTCTAAGGAAACTTTCTATTAAGAACACTGATGGTCCATTAGATTGTTATAAAAACTCAATAATGTGTCCAATTTTAGACAGGGCTCTGGAAATCCTAAAAATATGACATAATACCCGAGGAAGATCAATTGGAAAACTAGGCCTACTTTGGTGAATAAGAGCTTAACAATGACAACTGATTACTGTACTCAACCACGCTGAACAAAATATAGGTACATCAAGAATAATATAGAAGATAGGTACGTTATATAATATTGTTTCACTAATCTTATAATGATATCCGATGTATAGGTCTACCTTCAAACAGCTTGCTGTAACCTCCACTGTCGGGGAAGTTGAAGCTGTAGCTTGTGCTAGCAAAGGTCGTCTCAACTACGCATGATAGTCTAACAAGGGAGTTATTTAATCTTTTATTGTTTTTTAAGTGATACATTATTTCTTTAATGTGATTGTTATAGTAAAGATTAAGTGTTTTAATATTCCAAGTCCAATCTATGCTTATTTATAAATTAATATAATTTCAGGTACAAACATAGCTCGGTAGGCTTCGTGCAAAATCAGAACTGATGTGTTACTATTTTCGTTCCGATGCGTCTCTGTTAACAAATTGGTGGAAGTTTTAAAGATCCTACCCGCCTCGGTGGCGTAGTTGGCTAACGCGCTAGTCGTGTTGAGCTCGACCGCCGAGGACGGGGAGATCGAGGTTCGAATCTCGGTCGGGTTAACTGGGGGTGATTTTTCCTAAATGGTTTTCCACTCTCCCTCCACGCAAATGCGAGTTCACTTCCTCTAAATTCAACCCTCTCATTTCCTAATNCGCAAATGCGGGTTCACTTCCTCTAAATTCAACCCTCTCATTTCCTAATCCATTAGCGTAATTAGTACTTAAGCGTATAAACCGAACGGGTAGTAAGACGCGGTGCTAAATATTATTAAAAGCTCCTAACAGCTGACTGAACCAAAATTGTCTATGGTCAGTTCTGTTGATTGTTATTGTTTGTATATTTGGATTATCTCTAGCTAGCCATGATTAAAATAAATTGTATTTTATTGTATTTAAATATTAATAGTTGTTTACTGACGTTACAAATTTATAGTTTATTTATTGTTTATTAATTATTTAATGTAATTATATGATTGTATGCACATTTTTGGGGAAGAATATTCAGAATACAATCTTACAAAAAAAGATACTCTTTTTAGCGATGGTTTTTTTTAGTGTAAATAAGGATTGAATAAACACCAAAAATAAGTTTTTTAAGCTTCAAAAACCAACCAAACCATGGAAATCCATAATGAGTAGTTTCCACCTATTTTCACACTTTCCACAGAAGTATTTAAAAACCTATTAGTAACTTAATGGTAAGCGTTGATCCTTGATGTGGTTTCATCATATTGGGACTTTTTTTACCAGTCGATCTTTTAACTAATTTCTATGATCCAGATTGCGATGCGTTCTCGCCATATTCATTCATACTGAGAAAGTAAACTTTTCTTAACTTAAATATTATAAATTCATGTGAACAAATTATACCCTCGAATCACTACTTAAATAATAGCTAATTAATATAAGAAAATATGTACTTCATGATGGATTTTAACTTGCACGTCCCTGTTTTGGAGATGATACTGGAAAAAATGCTGAACTTGTTAAATATTGTGTTTACACTTATTTTTATGAATTTCACTAATAATTTTACTGAGTAAAAATTTTCAATTCACACTGAAACTATCTTTTGACACACAGAACCATTGTCTCTACATCACCAAGGCAGCCTCGATTGTAGCTAGAAGAGTGTATTCGTATATTGTCAAGGGACATTTTATGGTGTATGTTTATGAAATCGTCACAGAATCTTGATATAACTGCCCATGTTTTTAAAACAACTCTGCATTATAAACATACCAACATTCACACATTTAAGAAACATAACCATGGCCTCCCAATGGTAACTATTCCACAATGTACCCGAGTGATCTAGTTTCAGATCTTAGCGCCTAAGAAACCACTCCTATTTCACCCAGAGGTCATGAAGTTAAAGAACAAGTCTCCCGACATTATTGAGTTAAGGGAAGCACTAACTGGCATCACTCAAATAAATAAATTTACTGTGATAACTAGTAAGTGAGACCTACGAGGTATCTAGTCCGATACATAGATATCATAATTGGTTCACAAATAGGGGTTACACAGTGTATTGATGACACCTCTCCAACTCCACTACTATCCTCATACCAAAATCGTCATAAAATACATTTAGAAAAGGCATTTCAATGTATGTAGTGTACTTCATAAATCAATCAAAATAAGATACGCATATACCCATATTTGGTATCTGTACCGTGTGACTCAGCACCAAATGCACATTTTAATATTTAAAATATTGCTATTTCAGCGTTTGAGAGCCCTGTTTTATTTATTGGTGCAACGTTGGCAAAGAGAATACAAGATTCTTCTACCTTGCGTACACTATAGAGTTTCCATGTCGCATGGGCCGCTGCTTTGCTGTGACAAGTCTATTAATCAAAAGTGTAAGCTGTAATTTAAGACTCGGTGCGGCACACTCGCCCATTTCGTACCAAATATTGTCCTTGTTAAGATTGATAAATAGCTGTTGCAAGCACTAATTGATACAAGAAATGTGCTGCTGGAGGGTAGTTGAGTCATATTTGATTTTTATCAGTAGACATTTAACGTACATTCTCCAGACCAAATGAATATATCAGAGCAAAACTTACTAGTAGTTCTGTGAACAGTAGACCTCACTCCCTACATGTTCTTATCGTTACTATAGTCTTACTAGTAGTTCTGTGAACAGTAGACCTACCTCCCTTCATGTTCCTATCACTGCTACAGTCTGAAGGTTTCTCTTTCGATTTCAAATTAAAATATCTCCTATAATTTATCCTTGCGTTTGAAGTTAATATTTCTCATTGGCTAAACGCTATAGAAAACAAATGAACACTATATTCAATAATACATGATATTAATAAATAATAAACGTTGTTTACAAGGTTTAAGACATCAGTCTCGTATTAGGTACTCAATCATTTAGTTAGAATTATAGTTTCAAATCACTTAAGATGAGCTGATAAACGAGAAATCCTTTTTAGGCACTACCATAAAAAAGTATAGTAAATTGAAAAACTTTGTACAGTACATAAATTATTTGGCCTAGTTTCAAAAAATTCCCCTAGTCAATTTCGTTAAAACTGATAAACATATTTGGAAGTTATCATGGAAAAAATAGACAAACATAAATAAGATCGGCCGCCATCTTGAAACAGATCGCCAGATAAAAACCTATGCACATAAATAGTTCAAATAAAATTATTCCACGAAACTTAAAAGTTATTTAGTGACAAAGATTTGGACAGACAGGCAGACAAAATGCCAAGGGGTCACGTTAAAACAGAACCCTCCTATGTTTGTTCAATAAACAAACTTAACTCTAAAGTAGACGCATTGTCTCATCATCCGACCGTTAATTCAACATCTTGAGAAGGTAAACTTAAATTTTATAGACAATACTTAATTATTCAGTCGTACTTGGAAACAAAGCCGTGAAGAAAGTACTCTACAGACTGAGCAATGGAGTTGGACCAATTAACAAGACTTAACGAGTTTTTCCATAACCATTCGTTTTATTGCTATGGATAGCAGTGTTATTAGGATGATCTACTTTGTTATTTATTTTAATTTGATTACATGTTCCACGTCTTACTATCCATTCGAGCAAGCTGCATATATACAATACGAAATAGGGATGAAGGAGCTAGAAAGATGTTACTTGCATAATTTGCTTGGTAAGAAATTTATTAAAATGTAATACACCTTGCCGGGAATCGAATACTGACCTTCCAGTCAACGGGAAACCAAATTATTCAATACTGTTTCTTTTTTTAAACGTATCTACCATTTAGGATTTTTTTTATCTTATCATTCACGTGATTTCCCGTCTTCCCCCCAGGATTTAGATGTTTGTTCAATATTCCCCATTTTCTTGATAGTTGGTATCGTCTCATTCATAACATTTCAACATTCGAGCAAGCTGCATATATACAATACGAAATAGGGATGAAGGAGCTAGAAAGATGTTACTTGCATAATTTGCTTGGTGGAAATTTATTAAAATGTAATACACTTTGCCGGGAATCGAATACTGACCTTCCAGTCAACGGGAAACCAAATTATTCAATACTGCTTCTTTTTTTAAACGTATCTACCATTTAGGATTTTTTTATCTTATCATTCACGTTATTTCCCGTCTTCCCCCTAGGATTTAGATGTTTGTTCAATATTCCCCATTTTCTTGTTAGTTGGTATCGTCTCATTCATAACATTTCATGGTTCTTCCACTCAGGACTTGGAGGCTTGGATGAAGCCGTTTTCTTATTGCTGCTCTCATATTAATAAGTCACCGTTTCCGGTGAAACTTAACGCTTCTTACTTCGTCAAATATTTATAGCTCATTCATGGGGAGATTTTGTTCCTAGAAGCGAATGAGTTTCAAAGCAGATTGAAAGTGAAAGGTTATGCAATGAAATAATGACGATAATGAAGATTAGAATGATGGCGATGGTAATGAGAGAACAAAGGCAGAGATAAAATCAAGTTTATAGTCACGAACTATTGATAAAGTTAATAGTTATCTCTTGCACTTTGAACACTTTTTTTTACAGACTCTTATAAGAACGATATTGTTAGCTTACAAACTATTTTTCCTAAACTTATTTGTGTAAGAAATATTTTGGAATTCCAGAAATTTTCTTATTTTTAAAACTACTTGTTTACACTGTAAATATTAACTTTGCCCTTTAAAATTTTAGTGATTGGAATCCTATATTATAATATAAAATGCGTGAAGCATAATTTATCTTGTAGTGTTAATAAACATAATAAATAATAACATTAAAAACACACTCTCACTAAAACTTCAAAATTTTAATGTCGCATGGCATTTATATTAAAAAGACAGATTGAAAAAGAAGTTGAATGTGGAGTTATTTATTCTTCATCAAACTGAGTTGGCACCACTGTATAATCTACTTGGTATGTTAAGCGTTCAAATTCTAAAGACAGATATTCTATTAAAATACGAATTAAAACAAATTAACGTAACTAAGAAACACACACACACACTCCTAGCTTTTAGATATTTACGAATTAGCTAGCATAGATGAATTTGTACACAATTGGTAAATCTATTAATCAGCGCCACCAAACATTTAAGCACGGTTCCATATACTTGCAATCAACCATTTTAATCACCTGACCGCGCGATAAAAGGGTTCTTTTAAAATTCTTTTTCGCGTGCTTTCTGCCTTACTAATCACATATTTAAAGTAATAGGGCCGAGATGATGAAGGTATAACTTAGAAGAAGTTCACCCATATTCCCATTGAGAAAGAATGGGAAAATATTATGGCTGGCTTTCAAGAATTTTTTTTGAAAATTTATTAATTGCATCTTATGCAAACACAGTTTTGAACTAAGCTTATGTTTGTTTATTTTTAACTGCATTTTAAAATAATTATTTATAAAAAAAATGAAATAATCTGAATTACTAAACACCTTAATTACAATATATTGATTTTAGTCAGGGTAGTTTTGATTTTTGGATCGGAATCAGGCCAAGGAATTTTTTCCTGGTATTTTGTAGCTATCCTGTAGGTTTTTATCCATGCCAGGAATCTAATCTAACTAGCAAATGGATGTAACATTACGAGAACCTCAAGTAAATAAATGATTGATTTTGGGCCAAATCTCCATTGTAGCACACATATGGTCAAAAGAGGGTTAAGAGTATTGTTGGTTTATTACCATCCCTCTTAGCTCATTTACCACAGCTATCTTGGAGCAGCACCTTTCCTTTCCAACCTAACTTTTTTCGTGCACCTCATCATACTACCCATCTGGACTTTCGTTTTTAACCACGCTGGGATAGAGGATGAGAAAGATAAAATATAGAGGAAAGTTATCCGCATTTCCGGGTAAGGAGAAAGGTAAACAACTAAAGAAAACACACCCTTAGTAAACCTAACTTGAATTACAACCCTTCCCCCCCTGTCTCCAAAAGACCAGACCAGACCAGACCAGACCAGACTGATGCTTTAGTCCACGTACGTACCGATGCAGGCTTTAAAACGTTTATTTTATGGATTCATGAATAAACATTAAAATAAACAAACATATGTTGTCATCAATAATCTTTATTTAGCCGGGAATGTTGTGCTTACACTTTGTGAAATAAAAGCTCAAGCAAAATAAATGAAGCCAACACGTTCTTATGTTTGTCTAACAATATTATTATTATTTACTAACACGCTCCTCACACGTACGAGTTATTGAATAAAGTGGTAGGATTATCTATATTTTTAGATTACGGTACATTAAAACTATTCTGTAACCACACCACGTCTTACTATCCGTCCAGGGTATCCATATTAAAAGTACACTAATGGGGTAAGGATGAGAAAGGAAAGGAGAGGAAACGGAAATGTAAGACCATTTATTAAAAAAACCAGCAGCCATTCGATCCCTGACCTCCCTCCACCGGCAAACAAGACCGCTTGACATTTAGTCCACGTGGGTGCCACCGGTGTGATTTTTTCCGTCCCAAATGAGCTGGTGATATTTTTGGTGATCCTCTACTCATGACGCGGTGGGTACTTGTTTGTCTCCAGGCATCATAACGTCGACGGGTCGCATGATAGGAGAGCGTCTGAGCGCTTCTGGCACGCGTCTCAACGTCTCCAGTCCGGTGCAGCACTACACGTCCGGAGGCGGTAACAAGAGTAGCACGGAGAGTGTCCCTAGAGGACTCAAGTCTGTGTCCAGACAGAGCCTCTTGGACATCGTCAGCTGTCGCCTGGGGGTGGGCAGGAACAAGCAGACCCAGCATCAGGTACGTGGGAGGGGGCTCTTCACAATTACTTATGGCTTTAACAATAAACAGTCTGATTTTAATAAGAAAGACCACTAAGAAAATACAAATTTGTATGCATACATATTGATAAAATGCTTCTACAATAGGATTTGGCAAATTCAATTTTAGTTAGTTCGAAAAAATTGATAATTCGAACCCATCACGATTCCTCATGAAATTTTTATTCAAATCAATGGTAAACAAATATTATTTAATTTGAATTTTAGAAGGAAATATTTGGATAATTCGAAACCTGTACATTGTTAATTTTTTTGAGTTTGTTCTCCTTCCAAACCTAGCTTAATGATCTTTATCAAACCATCCCAGATGCTGAGAATGTCAAATAAAGTTGGAGTTAACCTAATGGAACATGGTAAATGAGAAAGCGGGGAATTATGCACAGATGGCGAGCGGGTCTCCTAATATACTAGATTTGTTAGCTCGGCTTTCATCAGTTCTGATTTACGTCTGCAATTTTAGTATAAAATTTTTTCCAAATTTGTATATTTGTGCTTGAATTTTTCTTGTTTTTTTATTTATGTACTTATTGTGTATGTGTTTTATATCGCATATATAAAATGTGTGATACTGTATGTAGCATATTTTGAGGTTATTGATGTATTGTGTACAAGCTCCTTAGATAGGCCTACTAAAAAAAACGCTCACTTAAAATTTTGGATATTTCAATTTTTTTTAGATATCCCTTGGACTCATTAAAAGATTCTTCTGTATATTATTAGTGTAATTTGTTTCAATAATTATGTATAAATAATATTATTACTATAAAAATAGATAAAAAAACACAAAAATTTAAAGCATTTTATTTGTTATAAATAAGGAAATTTTAGAAATTACAAGCTATTTTTAAATATAATCTCACAATAGATAAAACTTATGACTTTGTGAAATGTAATAAAGGATCAATAATCATTTTGTAATGTATTTGAAAATGATTACATTTACTTGGTTGGGTAAACGTACAATTTTGGACATCGTGGCAAGAAAATATTCTCTCTTGCCATAGGTTCGCCATCCCCTGGCCACAGACAAATAATATACCCAGATACACAACCTCCAGGGTTAAAATGGTTGCACTCCTTTTGGCAGATTGAGTCCTTCACCACTAGGATCGCTGCGGTTAGTCCTATCACCCAGCAGACACTAGCGAAGCCTAGTGTTGAAGGACTCAAGCTGGCAAATGGAGCGCAGCTAAGCCCCCGTAAGGCAGAGTGTATTTCTTTCTTTCCTGTGCCCTTGGAATAGTATATTTTCTTAGTCAGATGAAAACGAATAATATTATACTAATATATCAAAAGTAAGAGCTGCATTCAGCATGAATTGACATTTTTAATCCGTGAAAGTATAGCTATTAGCTTTTCTAGCTGTTAGATAAGGAACTGCCTATGGAATTGGGGCTTTAGACCAATATAACTTTGACGTTAATCGATTAATACAGGGTTCCCGATGTAATAGAAAAGTTGTTGTGGTGTCTAAAAACAGGTGTTGAGCTGTAGAACTGTACAAAAATAACAAAAAATGTATCTAAACTGTCGCTAGGATTTACCCTGTGAGTTAGACAAGAAACACATTTGACTTAGGCAAATTTTTGCCTGGGTACGGAGTTTAGTGTGTGTGTGTGTGTGTGTGTGTGTGTGTGCACGCATACGCAATTACTATTTGGGTTATTTAATGTGCACTTTCTAACGCACCTGTTTAGTTAAATACCCACATTGAAGGGCATGCAGATTATATGTCAGACGCTTCTAGTTTGGTTGGCCAATGCTAGGGAGGTAAGTGTTTGGATCCCGGCTGAGGGGACACTGTGAAGTTTATTAAATATATGTACACAAATTGAAAGCTTTATGTTCTAAGTCTTACTACCCTTCCCGGATTAGGTAGAGTAAGAAGAAAATTAGAGGAAATATACCTACTCTCAATAGTGTGGAGGAAGAGTATGAAACCCTTTAGTAAAAACGACCTCCAGTCCACACAGCCGGGAATCTAATCCCGACCTTCCTTGTTACCGTTACACCAGGATATACGATACTGACACCTTTGTATATATGCCTGCTGGTGCGGGTTACAAACTAACTTAATTACCAGGGTCTCATGGACGACGGTTTGTTGCTGAAGTATTTTTGTCGCTGTTATTTTTTTTTTAATGTTTTCAATAGAAAAGTTCACATGAACGACATGCGACAATCTTTTAGTTATGACATCTTCTAACTTCCATAGTCTAGTTGTATTTGTAGAAACATTATAGTAAAAGTGTCGTCGCGTTTCAAGAAAATTCCAACAAATAATTCACTAGCCAACAAATTAATTTTTTTTTCATACCACCGAACGTAAGAGATTTATTCTAAAGGTAATTGATGTGTTGATTCCAAAAATGCCACGATTTTTTTTTGGTCACGTATTCAAGCCGTGTGGCGTTGTAATTTTAATATGAAAATCTCCCACCTCGTTATCCATCAACTAGACCTATATAATGATAGCGCTCAGCTAGCATAGTTGACTATTATATCCAACACAACCACGAGAATTCCTTGTCTGGACTCGGACGTAATCGCTCCAGGATGGCAATATATAAACTTTATATATTTTAATGATTATTTAAAATTTAAACGACATTTAATGGGTTTGAGTGTTTTGAATACTTAGATTAATTATGTGGGTGAAATCGTTCAGTGTAGGCATCTGTAAATTCTCACTGGTAGATTTATTTTTTAAAGTAAGTTTGTTTTATGGAACACTTAATGTTTCCTTTTGCCGCTTGGGCGCTAGTCTCTTTGTAATTTTTAGAGAAGTTTATAGGTAAATAATTTTGATTATTTTTCTAGCTTGGAATATTTAGTTTAAATATAAATTTTTATTGCTCTTGTGGCTACCAATAATAGTTTGAACTTTAAAATTTAATATTGTTTCTTTTATAGGTAGTATTTTGTAGACGTATTTTCTTTGAAGAAAATATTAATGCAATTAATTTTTGTTGGTTTATAAGTTTCAACTTTAACATTTATCGATTCGTTTAGTGAGATATTATAAGTATTCTAATGTAATATTGTTTTGTTTTCTAATATAATGTTAGATATTGACACGTCGGAATCTTGTCGATTAGTACTTAAAAAGTGCTGGATGTAATAGTCCCACAGAAATTTGAGTTATGTCGGGAAATCAAACTTTGTTGTTGTTTATTTGTATCAGAATTGACATTTAAATTTAATCTTAAAATTTAAAATTGTTTATTCTGAATTCACAATGGAGATTCAGGCACGTTGTTAACCACGTAAAAGAGTCTCGTTAATATCTTTGTTACTGTAGTAAGGTTTCAAAGGTTTAATGGTTCAAACTAATTTATAAATATCAGAATTGATATTTAAATTTAATCTTATAATTTAAATTTGTTTAGTCTGAATTCACGAGGATTCAGGTGCATTGTTAACCGTTTAAAAGAGGCTCTTTAAGCTCTTTATTATAATATTAACTATTTTGTTTATTAATGGGGCTATTCCAGACTAATTCATATAAATGAATAATTTACTTTGAGATTGTGAAATATACTCTCAAATGTACTGTGCAAGCGCAGTCTTTGCCATATTTATATGTTTTTCAACACTCTTTAGTTTTCCTTATGAGGCCATGTAGTATTTTTGTTTACCTCTGTTGTTTTACCTTGAATAAATAATTCAAATTTTTCTTAAACTTTCAAATTTTTTGTTATATTAAATTCCTTAGATTCCGTCCACCCTCTTTTAGGCTATTGTGGCCGCAGCTATAAGTAGACGTGATCGGTGCCTGTCCATTGCCTAGTTATTTCTTATGGCCATTGATATTTTACCCATACTGCCCTCCATAGTGAAATACTTTGAACTGCATTGTCGATACAGTGTTATTTAGTTCCTGGTTCAATAATTCATATTGCTATAACCGGGAACAAAGGAGTTCAGCTTGCTCTTTGAGGTCACGATCTAAGTCATTCAAATCCTCTTGCCTAGTTAAATGCAGCCTGTCATTATTTACTGGTTGGTAATCAAATCTTTAGAAGTGGATGGTTCAACAGTGCATTCATCTGCACTATCTTTGTCACAGCTTCCTTCATATCATGCTTTTGGAGGGACTGCTAGTGACAGGTCATCACTTTGTAAAGAAGTCCTTATTGAAGCTAAGATGTTCGGATATTTGAAATCGTGCTAATTTTTTGGAATCCCTTATATTTATAATATGCCTTATCTTTGTCATACAAAAATAGCAATTATCAACGTGGTCACTTGTTTTTCACTACCGTACGTCATAAGTACAGCAAAAGGCATGTTCTTGAGTTTCCTAGTTAGTCACATCCTCAGATTCATCGTGAAGCTAAGAAAACACTTGTGTGGAGACCAGCTTATGTCCTGGTTTCCTGTCCTGGTCAGAGTGTAAGGTGAAAATTTATCACACACCTAACAGAAATTTCCAAGGTCATTGAGACACTTCCTTTCTTCGGAACTGTAACATTACTTTTGTTATCAGAACATAGTAGATAAAAAAATCCTCTCCAAATAAACACCGATCAACCACTCACGCTATTGCTGTTTCTTCATAACTGAACAAGTTATTGTGAGAGAATAAACGCAGCACAACAACAATACTCTCCGAGACATTAACTGCCATCTATGAACAAATGCGAGAAATATTTGGTTATGTATCGGATATTTGTCATGTATTATTATAAGTTAAGGAATATATTTGCATGAAACAGTTATACTGTAGAATATATGAAATATCAGGGCCTTATTCCATTCACTAAACCGTAGTAAGCTTCACGTATTACGCATGAACACAAAAATATTCTTACACAAAAATTGTGACGTGATATGAAAATTTTTACTGTCATTTCTAATAGTTACACACAAAATGGACAAAAAAAATGGCCAAAATAAGTCTGGAGGTGAAAATATTGTTGACTAGTGATATTGGAGCAGGTGAGCGTTATTCATCGTAACGGCAGCTATCTTCCAAACTTATGTTTAGGATTGTTTTGGAAACATTAGAGTTCAATTAATAGATGTTTAGCCCTTAGGGAGTGATATAGATCCTCAAATATGGAACGTGTCTAGTAAGAAATCTAAAAATACAAAATAAATAAAAAGAGGGCTTATGACATTTTCAAGCATTTCTTCCCAAACGTTTAAGAAATTGAAGTTGTAGAAACACTATTGTTCACTAAATTTCTTTCTGAAGCAATACTAAATATCAATTCTACCCTGCAATAAAGTGTCGTTCATGTGAACCGGGCCTATCTTTAGAACTACCTTAGCATAACTTGAGAATAATGCCTTGACAACGTTCGAAAAAGATGTCCTAACAGTGCTTTATAATGATGCCTTGACAATTACTCTTGAAAAATATGTCCTAACAGTGCTTGGGTATGATGCCTTGACAATTACTCTTGAAAAATATGTCTATTGGCAACGCTCAAAAGTGATGTCTTCACAACTCTCGAAAGTGATGTCTTGCCAAGGCTTGGAAGACATGAGCAGTGTTTGAAAGTGATTCCTTGACAATTCTTAAAAATTATGTCTTAGCAGCGTTTGAGAATGATGCCTTGGCAGAACTTAAAAGTGATGTTTGAGCAAAGCTTGAGATGATGCCTTAGTAGGTCTTAAGAGTGATGTCTTAACTTAACTTGAGAGTGATACCTTAACATAGCTTGATAGTGATGTATTTACAGATATTGAGAGTTATGCCTTAACAAAGCTTGAATGTGATGCCTTAGCAGAGCTTGAGAGCTAAGGCCTAACAGAGCTTTATAGTGATACTTTAACAAAGCTTGAGAGTGATACCTATGGAAGTACTTGTGACACGGAATCTTACTTTCCCGCGTAAACATCCGAGGGTGTTGTTTTGTTTTTTCAGCGATACTTCTCGTCGTCGCGAGATTCCTTGACGGCGGCCTACGTAAATCGGGCTGCCGCTGTCTCAAGCGCAACCTCGGAACTCGACCTTTCTCGCAAGGTCCGGCGTCGTGACCTGAGGGGGTGCCTCAAGTTGCCAACGTCCGTAGCTCTAGCGTCATCAGCGTGCTCTCAGGAGCCACCCCTACTGGGCCGTTGGGGAGAGCGGGGCTCTCAGGGCCAGGGACCTCCAGTTGGAGGTGAGTCTCACTAGGTTTTCTCTCTCTGCTTCAAATTATAGGACTACTCGATTATTGGTGGTGGAATCGATACTCTGATTCGATTAGATTCAAAGTATTTGTATTCATTCCCCTTAAGAAAACAATTTTTCTTATTTTTGGATATTAGACTATTATTTTCAACACAAGGGCTAAAAAGTCTTAATACAAACTGTAAGGATGAGGAAAGTAAATTAGAAGAGCTACACAAGGTGAAAATATCATAGCAATACATGAAATATGGGAAACCAACCCCAATGCACACAGCAGAGATTCGAACCTCATCCTCCCCATAACAGAAAGCTCAGTTTATTGTGAGACTGGCACCATAGAACACTTGCCCACGGTTGCGGAGGAAATGACATATCACAAAGATTTTATTTTCAGGGTTAAATAAAACCTATTATTAAAAGAACAAACATTTCTTCATCTGGAACAAAATGAGTGAACACTAATTAAAATACAAAATGTCTAATCTGTATTTAATGATAAGTGACCGGAAAAATTAGCTCAGCTGACTTTTGTTTGGAAGTACTTGGTTCAAGCCCCGGTTGGGTTCATTGAGGGTCAGAGGAGTCTTTTTCCCTTCTCACTTTACAGTGGTATCACCCTCATCACTTTACAGTGGGTGCTCTTATATCAGTTGGGACCTGTACAAGTTCAATACTTTGGAAACCAACAAGAGAGTGAGGGTTAATATAGGTAGCTTTACTCCCACCTAGTTCTACGTCAATCCCTGACTCCATTGGTAGCCAAGTATCTTCTGTTGTGTCGATACAATATCCCTTTAAGTCTTTATTATTATTATTATTATTATTATTATTATTATTATTATTATTATTATTACTATTAGCACCGCGTCTTACTAACCGTTTGGGTTGTACGCACTTACGCTAATGTGTAATGGTAGGGTGATTGTGAGATGAAATGGAGGACCTACAGTTTAACGTGGAATCCGAACCACGGTGGAGGCCTGGCATTCCTCACATTCACAAGTTGTGATTAATACACGTCTTGTCAGAGGTGAAGGAAGGGTTTGGCAATCAGATAAAT
>CABFWB010003965.1:17751-31049 GCA_902151455.1 Timema bartmani
GGGGGGGTGCGGAATGCGCGCACATCCAGTACAATTCATTACCGTCGTACAGAATCCAGTAGAGATTAATTTTCCTCAGATCCCGTCTTCATTTTGCGTGCGTAATTTTGTTGGAAATTGCTACTTAAACAGTGTACTTAATAATTTGCTACTCTGGCTGTAGACCTCTAAATGCGGGTATGATTCGCGCTGGGCAAGAACGGCTGATGTAGTTTCTCATTTTGCATTCCTGCGGATGCACCTAATCTTAAATTATGATTGACTTATAATTCGCTTGATTTGGATCTCAAAAACTTGCATTGTTTTCAAGTATAATACTATAAATGTTATGAAATACCATTTTAAAAATATTTTTTAATTGCTTATTTAGAGTAAGTATTGCAATCATGACAATTTTTTGCCCGTAAATTAAGATTGATCTTGACGTTTTATGTGGCCCCGAGATAAAAATAAGGTGGGATCACAATTTTGTCGGTTCTTCTAATCTCTGTATCTATCCGTCTGTCTGTACCTGGGCTACAGCTGAAACGTTTTTATGAACTTCGTCCAAACTTGAAATTTAGATTTTTTATGGTTATTTCTCGAGGTGAAATCTTGATTTCCATTCCACCTCTTAAATTAAGGGCTGTCTACTGATAACTGATTTTTAAAAATTCGAATTTTCTCGTGTTCATCTTGTTCATTTTTTATTTCTTAGCATCTTGTTTTACTATCCGTTCAGGCTGTGTTCTAATTATGCCATGCTAGGAATAGGTTAAGGTTGAATTTATAGGTAGTGCACCATATTTACTAGAAGGAATTGTGGAAGACCATTTAGTAGAAAACCATCCTCACTACACCCTACCTAGATTCGAACCTCGATCTGCCCGTCATCGGAAGTCTAATCTTTTATGAGTGTGACGCATTAGCCCATCCCATCACCGAAGCAAGTTTGTTAAAAATGAATATTTGGTTGGTGTTTTATGTGGTTAATAACACTGCATACTTGTTTTTTTTTTAGAAAAAATAATTCAAGGGTAATTTACTGAAAACTTATTTTTGGAAATTTGAAATTGTTTGAAAATGGGTTATAAATACTTGGTTCAAAATGGGTATCTTGGGAGTGTTTCAAATGATAAATAATATTGAATGCTTGTTTTTCGGTTAGAATTTTATTATTTGGTAGTTCATTGGTAAAAAATTATAATTTTTCTTACAAATTACCATATAATAAAGTAAGCTATCTACGATTGTACAGCACAATTTATTTACCTCAAATTAAATAATTTTAAATGCTCTAGTATTTGACATAAACAAGCAGCCCCAGTCCAATGCAAACTTATGTGCTGCCCCTTTTACTTATATTATTTTGAATGGCAGTTTTCTCTTAAGATATGCCCAATGGTGCATTAAAGTTGGTAGCGTTAGGGGCATATTTCAGTGATAGCAGCCCAATTTCAATAATGTTAGAAATAATTTATAAAAGCTAGATTATACATAGGTTTTGGAATTTAAATAAAATTCTTCAAATCAAATTTATATGAAAATATTTTATCTCGGCAATATATGATTATTTTAGAGACCCAGGATGAAAAATTTCATCGTTATCTAATAAACAATTCTGTTTGTCAGTTTTTCAAACCCGTTTCTTATTTTTGGCATCGCGTCTTACTACCCATTTGGGTTATACGCTTATGTACTAATTACGCACGCTTATGGACTAGGGGTGAGGAAAGTTTAATTTGTAAGAAGTGTAGACGCATTTGTACGGAGATAGTGGGAAATCATTTAGGACAAACTACCCCCAGTACACCAAACCGAGATCGAACCGCGAACGCCCCACCATCAGCAGTCTAGTATATTGCAAGAGTAGCACCTTAGACCATGTGGTCACCGAAGCATGTCAGACCCGTTTCAGGAAGGTAAATTATTATTAATAAGATAAAATGGGTAAATAGAGCTCGTTTGCTCAAATGAGATCTTGTTATGCCCAAAGAGTTTGGTTGGGGAAGCAGCTTATTTTGTTAATTAAATCATATTAGCAATTTAACAAAAGGGCTACCAACATTTTTTAAATGTAACTCCTTGCTATTCAACAGGAATATATGTATATTTACTTTTAAAGGCTATAGAATAGAATGGTAGTATTTTGAAGAACTGTACCCGCATTTGTGAAGAGGAAGAGTGGGAAACCGTTTAGGAAAAAGCGTCTAGGTAGACCCGGACGGGATTTGAATTCAGACCTTCTCTTACCCACAAACTATACAATACAAAACTGACACCTTGTCCTGTGTGCCCAACAATATGTACTATAATTAACAACTTAATATAGCATTTTAGAAGATATATTAAAGAGTGTTTGTTGAGAAATAGATAATAAAATGGTTAGCAATAAGTTGAGATAAATAGTTTTATGATACAATTATATTGTGCCCCATCAAGCGGTCGGATTACACACTTTCTCAAAAATGGATTAACAAATGAATACAGAATATTGTTTTTAAATGTATGGTAATATTTTTTTAACACATTTAACATCTAGTGTAAAAAGCTCTTTAATACAACATTGAAATTATGTTGATTATAAAATTATACATTATTTAACTCATAAGTAAAGAAATGAGTTATTTGAACTAAAGATTTTGAAATAATACTAACCAAATCTTATTTGGTTTATAGTACCTTATTCCTTTGCTGTTAACAGTTTCCCCAATAGTCAGGACAACTCAATTCGACTAGTTTCGATTTGGGAAAGGTTGGATAGGATGGAGGAGGGCAGAGAAGAGGAAAAGTACCTTCTAGGAATTGTAACAATTCGATTACTTCTAAACGAACCTATTCATAATAAAAATTCTGAATTATACCCCACTTGAAATGTTAAAAAAAAAAAACTTTGTGCGTATTATGCACATATCTGCCAGAGGTTAGGTCAGGCCGGATAAAATAGAGCCCACTGTTTGTGGGCAGATATAATTATAATAGTGGGCATTTTTAAGGATTTTCATAATTTTTGTTTGTAGTTTTAGAAGTGTTGTATATTGTTTAAATTCCGACTTTGTACTTTTAGAGTTTTTTTTTTACTAAGGATTGGTTGTTTTAGAAATCTAGGAATTGTTTAAATTTTGAGTTGTATGAAATATTACAGTTCCAAATTTGTACTTTTCAGGATTTTTACCATGGCTTGGTTGTTTTAGAATTGTCGGATTATATAGTGGTCATCAATTCATTACTTGTGAAAGGAGGAGTCATAAAGATAAAGTTTTAAGCCATGCTGAGGATCGAAGCTTGGACTCTTAATATCTAGCTTTACAGTTGACGGGGCAACATGCAACACACAGCTCACCCATTCACCCGAAGGTTAACTTTGCTTAGCTAATAACTCAACTATCATATCTGGTGGCAAAATAGTTCTTAGATAAAATTTAAAATAGCAAACACTTTATTGAATGAATGGATAAATGTCAATAAAATATCATAATAACTAGACAAACCATTAAATATAAATTAATATACGGAATTGAGCTATAGACTATGAAATGAGAAGGAAATTTAATATTTTAACTAAGGGACACAATTTACGCTTCCAATGGTATGATTACGATGGGAGTTCTATATTTATTAATTAAATGAGCTTTTATTTACTATTTTCATGTGTTAGTAGCTTAATATTGTCATAGAGATAGGTCAATTTACCTCTGTTATATTCTTGGTAGACACCCATTAATTGCGGATAAATTAACAAAGTAGGGAGGGGCGGATAAATTAACAAAGTAGGGAGGATCAGCGGTATTTCTATCATCTTTACTTGGAAAGTTGCTAAAATACCAATCGGACATAATTGTTCAGGAGCGAGCTGTCAGTAATAGTTCAAAGTGATATGATTTGTGGTGAATTTATTTTAAAGGTTGTAAAAAATGTGAGAAATCATCCTGATTATATATAAAAAAAATCGTTCTGAATATTTTGAATAGTAAAAAATTACAAGAAGTTCAAAAGAAAGAAAATTGGATTTATTTAATCTAAGATATTTTTATAACAAAATAATATATTTTGTTTTTTTGCTACGCCAAGCATATTTAGTGCTGATATTTATTAACATCAGTGAGTAAATATGTAGAGAGATGTTAAGAGAAAATGCACAATAGGATGATTGGTTAGATAGAGAGAAACAAAAATTGATCATACTCACACCGGTGATCACAAGAACCAAAAGCCAGCCTCATATTTTCATGTTTTCTGATGATGAGGGAATGGGGGTTTGACCCCAGTGCACAGACAAGTAAGAAACAGACTCTCTACCTTACTGGGGTGTCAATGCATTATTTTTGCCAGCTTGAGTCGTCCAACACTGGGCTTCGCTAGTGTCACTGCTGGGTGATGGTAGGACTGACCGCAGCGATCCTAGTGGTGAAGGACTCAAACTTCCAAAAGGAATGCAACCATTTTAACCTGGAGGTTGAGTGTCTGGATATATTATTTGTCTGTGTCCCAGCGGCTGTATTTTGGTACCTTATCCAAAATTGTTTCCCACTTTTCCTTCACACAACATTGTATAAACGTTCTCTAAATTCTACTTTTCTCATATTTATCCAACAGTGTAACGTGGAGGCAACATGCAGAGAAAAACATAAAAATCCCTAAGTCACGGAAAACAGTGTTTTGGCCTGGAATTTAATCAAGCTATAACAAAAAATCGTGGAATTTAAATACTTTCGTTAAAAAACCAATAACTTCGCCCCTAAACACCAAAACCAAATTGAGAAATTTTCTTGTATGGTTACACAATGCAATACCTGGTGTTTGTTTTAATGCCACATTTTCACAGTATCAAAAACAATACCTAACACATGTAGTACGGAAAAAAACTAGTAAAATGGGGATGATTAAAGCCGCTAGAATTTATTTAAATAAAATGATAATCAATGTGGTATTTGATCAATGTAATAAATGGAGAAATCGTCATTTTCCGAGTCATACTTGGAAAAAATTTTGTTTGAAAAAGCCTGGAAAAATCATAGAATTTTATAACTAGGCTAATGATTTGTAAATACATTGTGTAAATATGCGGCCAGTTTGAATGAGTTGTAGTATGGGAAATTTTGTAAATAATCTACACTCACTGCAATACACTGAGGTAAATACCGAACTCTGGACATTTAGGAGTGTAAATCCATTCAACAACCCTGCAGGCAATTAAAAATTATAACCTATAGGCCTAATTAATTCTAATTTATGTAGTCTGGTTACATACCTTGACTTTAGACATTCCCATTGTAAGGTATTAAAAATATTATCATTTGAATTTTTTAAATGAAATGTGCAGTAATGAATATATATACTTATAAAAATAGAGACAATATAGGCCTTACTCTTTATATATAATTTTGTGAATTTATTTAACGTGGCTTGACTTGGTTTTAACCATTAACTTATTATGTTCCACATCTAACAACTTGCTCAAGCTATCTGCATCTGAATATCTATCAACAAGCAAGGTATATTTCAATGGTAGGGTATTAGCATTTGCAGAGAGTGATATTATTTCAGATAGCCACACTTAGTATACACCGCTAGGGATTTGATCTCTGACCTTGTTATCGATGGTCCAGACAAGATGAAGCTGACTTCTTTGTTAGCGTGATCCTTGATATGGTAAATTGAATATTTATATTTACCATATGTGGGCTCTTTACTTCCTTAACCATTATTAGAACCAAATGTTACAATTATTTACTCCATATCAGTTACCATGTTATACGTAAAGTGATATTTTAGTAGTACACATATATTTCAAACGTTTAGTTAATAAATGAAAAGAATTATTGATGTTTACTCAGAGATTGATTTTGTTCTTTTGAGGTAGCATTGTGACGTCTCCCAATCAGATCATTCATCTTTTTAATACGGCAGGAATGATAAAATATATTTTCTACACGTTTAATGAATTAGGATGAATGTTATATGATCATAATTTTTCCGCTACTGTGCCTCAGTATAGGCAAATAATTATTTTCATCACAATACTATATATTGTTTAAATATACTAGTTATTTTCGTAAATAAAATATTATTTATTGTTTTAATATTGTTTGTGTGATAACATTATGGTACTATTTTATAAGTCGCGCATAGGGTAGCACGTCAAATAAGCTACTTTTCAGGATAAACAGAGTGTAAATACATACATACAGACAGCTACATAGACCAAATTTATTTAATGTTTTTTTTAATCAAGAAGAAATTCTATCAAATCAAAATTGTATAGACCTGTGCAGTACTTCTTTTAGAAAATACTAGTAGTTCGACCCGATCTTCACACGGGTAAGCCGCCTAACTATATCAAATTAGGAAGTTCAACATCCAGCTGCCATAATTTTGATAAGTTCCTCCTTGTACAATCCTGAGCTAACTATGGCAATCAAGAACTAATTATGGCAATGAATAAATTTCAAAAAATATCAAAAATTAAATATTATTTAGTTTACAAATTGAGTGCACAAACGAATGCAATTGATCGACAATGCAATATTTACCTAAGCATGATCATAATATTATATTAGTGAAACGAAGTGATATACATTGTTACATAAACGTGTTGGGGAAAAAAGTAATATCACCTATCACCAAAGAGCATAAATGAAATAATAGACTTAATTACAAAAATATATTAAATATTAAGAATCATGATTTCCCAAAGAAAATAATGGTCCTCGACCATGATGACTTCACATAGTTAAAACAGGGAAAACCTTGAAAATACAGAGAGTTTTAGAAGTCAGGGAAAATAGAGGAATGTCAGAGAGTTTAATAAAAATAAATAAAATGCAGGAAATTTAAATACTTGGCACTTAAACATTCAAACAAAAGTGAAAGATTTGGTTTCTCGATATCAACTAAATGCATTGCCTCGATATGTTATTCTAACCTAAGATGGTTGTAAAGTGTTTGTTTTATAGCGCATTTACACAGGGACAAAAATAGTATATAAAAAACATTAAATACTGTTAAAAGAACTTATAATAATATTTATCTTTAGTAGCCACTAGTCTTGCTTACGAAAATATATAATCAATACAATAATAGAAAGAATGTCCGTTCCCCAAGTTTTCCACGATTTCGGAAAGGTTATTTTTATTGATTTAAGGTAGTTGTTAGGCCCCCTCCACATTTCTCAACACGTACTTTTTAAATTCTAAACTCTCCAACTCCTATGGTCCTTTTACCAGATTGGAAAATTTAAATTTTCTCCCAAGACGAAAAGTATTTTTTCTAAATCGCTTTGGAAAAATTTAATTCCACCCTCCCCATCCACAGTTCCCACACTCCAAATTTGAAATTTTAAGATGTATTTGTTTATTTTATGTGATTATTTTAGGCGCCAACTAAATTTCAACTAAAAGTTTCCATTTACTAGTTTTCAATTTTGAAATTCCCTTATGTTCAGACGTAATTCGGCTCTCCGGGAAAGTCTATTAACTTATAAGCCAAATTTGAATTTTCTACTTCCCAAAAATTGTGTTTTATACTAGCTTTGATAATATTAATGAGACCCACCCTACTCATTTTTCATTTCTTCATTTCTTCACTTTGAAATTTAAGACTTCAGACATTTAAACAATTTGTGGTGGTCGTTATACCCGCCTGATACTCTGAGAATTAGTTTATTCCTGAAGTTTTAAAACGGTTGACCCCTGCGGCTACTCCCTCCCCTGATTTGTTTAACTCCCACCTATACATTTCAAATTTCAAGACAAATTTGATTATCTAGAAGTGTATGTCTACCCAGCTTCCAAGTTAAATTTTTCTTCCGCATATTACATTTTTATATATCATTACTACCTTATTTCATGAAGTCTCATTTTAAACTTTTAAAATTTACAGACTTTTGTGTTTATTTGGCCTGCACAGTTTCGGTTTTGTACCCCATCGATGAGTAATTGTTTCTAATATTTTTGTAAATTTGGAAATCCCCAAACCCCCTTTTTTTTAGCTCAATATGAGAAGTTTCAAATTCTAAGATTCATTCGGTTATTTAGAGTTTTCTCTCTACTTGTCAATTTTTTCCACCTCATCTAGAGTTTTTTTTAATAGCTATATCAACCCCCAACCCGATTTCCCAGAATTACATCTTAAAATTTAAAATCTCCAGGTGTTTATGTTTATTTGAAGTGTTCCTTATACCCGCTAACGAATTTCAGTTTTCTACCACACAAAAATAATAGTTGAACCTTTTAGTTTTGAAAATCTGTATTCCGCCTTACCCCCACCACAGTCAATTCCCCTTAGAAATTTAAAATCTTAAGATTTATTTGTTTATTTGGTTATATTAAGGGATACTCATACGTGCCTGTCAAATTTAAATTTTATATCACACCTAACAGTTTTTTATACCCCAACTTCCCCTATTTACTGTGACCTCACTTACAATTTAAAATCCTCTGGCATATTCCCTTTACTTTCCTTCGAAATTTCAATTTTCTACCTCGCTGAGAATTAGTTGTTTCTCTTAGTTTTTTGAAAATGTATACTCCCACACCAGTTTTTCTTACTAAAATCTAGAAATTACAATATTTAGGACTTATTAGGCTATCGGCTATCTAGAGCTATAATTCTTCTTGATTGCCCAATTTAAATTTTCTACCATATCTAAAAGGTTTTTTTTTTCGGTTAAAGTTCCCTACTCTATTTCCCGTGGCCTCACTTGAAAATTGAAATCTTTCAGAATTTAATTATTATTTGGAGTGGTCCCTCTGGATGCCTGACAAATTTACATTTTATACCACACTGATAAATATTTATTTATAATAGTTTAGAAAGTTTTTAGTGCCTCACCCTCTTTTCTGCAACGCACCTCGGAGCCTTCACGTGAGTGCCGTAAGAAAATTACTGTCATGTTCGTATTCTGTGACCCAAACAGCCCCCAGATATCAAATTTCATCGAGATCGGAGAACATGAGATTTCCCAACACTTTCTGTCCCTCTTCACGCCCTTAGGGAATTAAATTTGAAAACCCCTAAAAAAAAAGGCTCACCTAATTTGAGAAAGAAACCATTATTTTAAATTTTAAAGCCCTATGGGTCCACTGGTTCAAAAGATACATAATGAATTTTGAAAACTTTAAAACCCCCCCTTTTTTCCTCTTGGAGGCCAAATTGTACCAAAAAAAAGTTGTATCCATTGCTTAGGGCCTTAAAGGAAACTCCCAGCAAAATTTCAAGTTTCCAGGCCCAGAAATTAGGGAAGTAAGTTGATGAGTCATTGATTAAATCGGTGAGTGGACTTTGCATATATATATATATATATATATATATATCTATATATTTAAATAAATTTAATAAATTGCGCTCGATTTATTCGCGCATATAATCAAGAATGCACAGAATTTGTATACTCAATTTTGAATTTGGGGCCACATAAAACGTCAAGATCCAGTATAATCTCGAGGGCAAAAATTTACTATCACAATAGTTTCTCTATACAAGAAAGGAAAAAAAGAAAATGTAATTTATTTATGTGAAAAGGTTAACAGTCTGCAAAACAAATGAAAGACAAGTAGGTATCTTCAGGTAAAAAATTTGGTTCACTCAATATTTCTCCCTCTACCAGCTATGCACTGGCCTAGTGGGTCTGAGAGCTTTCAGAACAATAAATACCTAACCGCCCGTTCTAACGTTCCTTCAGATCTCATTTATAGGTGAACCTCACTCTTAAGGTCAGTACGTAGAGGCACTGCCGACTGAGCTGAGATGTCGGAGTTTTAAGAGTTGTATTTTATAAAACCATTACCCACTCATGTATACTATGTTTTATTGACGTGAATACGTCTTTAAATTTGCTACCATACGGGGGCAATCCAAAAAACCTAATGATAACAAAATCGGAGGATACAGTTTGGTGTTGTAGTTTCGAATCTTTCCTCTACATCCAAAATTAAATTATACCACTGGATAGCTAAAGGATCAAAGAATTCATTACGATAAGCGAGAACAGTGACGCATCGCGCGCGGTGGAGGGGGAAGCGCCGCCATTTTGAGGTTATTTTGCTGCGTATCGAGATTTGCAATTAGTATAACTTTTGACTCGGAGAAGCTACGATGTTCGTTTAAGTTTAAACGTATTCACGTACAACACACGGCCGTGTCCATGACACAGCCACACCCCATTTTTTAATATAAATTTTGTAGTGTGCCACTCAAATGCACTAATTTGTTTTTTTTGTTTTCTATCGCTCTGTGTCTACCTGTGATTAGGGATGAATGATAATCTATAAACCAATTAACGCTGTTAAGAGGAGTGGGGGGAGCTCTAATGTTTACATGGTGCTACATAGGGGGAGGGGATACATCACAGTGTTACGTAACACAGATCTTATACTTAAATTCTTATGTTGAAAAAATATTATTGTTCATATTAAATATGCGGCACATAACATTTGGGCCAAGGACCCCTTATCCCAAAAGTTCATAGCTTGGTTGTGCTACGATCACTGACCAGAAGGATTTTTTTTAGCACCGTATCTTACTACCCGTTCGGGTTACACGCTTAAGTACTAATTACGCTAATTGATTAGGAATTTGGAAGGTTGAATTTATAGGAAGTTAACCCACGTTTGCGTGGAGGGAGAGTGGAAAACAATTTAAGAAAAGCCACCCCCAATTCACCCGACCAAGATTCGAACCTCGATCTCCCCATCCTCGGCAGTCTACCTCAACATAAAACTAGCGCGTTAGCCAACTACGCCACCTAGGCAGGTAGGGGGATTATCGCCATAGCTTAGTTTGGCCACGTTAACTGGCCAGGAGGATTATAATAGTTAATATACCTACAGGTAGATGTGAATTCAGGCCCATCAATCACTATTCCTTATATTAGGTTAGGCTTGTTAAGGTTATGTCAGGTTATATTAGGTTAGGTTAGGCTAGGCTAGCTTAGCTTAGCATTTTGTTGTGTCTTACTATCCATATACTTGATGTTTTTCACTCAGCTTGAGAAAACATTCACAAACATCCTAAAGGGGGTGCCACAACAGTCGGGGCCAAGTTAGTACAGCAGTACACCTTGCTTACATTTCCCAAACAGGAAATGGTGGTCCAACTGTAATGTGGGATTAATGATAGGTACCCTTTATAAAGCAGGATCAACTGTAACACGCCCTAAATCTGAGTCCCTCTTTTAGTGTCACAAATATTCCCAATGAAATAATGACATTCACCATTTGTGTGAAAAGTTAAGTGACACAGATTTGAGGGGGGAGGAGGGGCAGAAAGGTTTACTTGGTTTTTTATAGGAGGGAGGAGGGTAAACAGAGGCAAGAAAACATATTTACGCTGTTTTATAGATGACCCCCTAGGCTAGGCTATGCTAAGGACCGGGACTAGCGCTGCGCAACCTCTATGCTGGCGTAACCGACCGCAGGTACTCTTAAGATGACTCTCGACATATATGTCTTACACTTGTGGAATACTACAGCCAGTCATTGATTGTGTTCTTTCCGTATTGGTCAGAAAACAAGGGATCATCTTTTAGCTACAATAAAACATACTTTACTCAACACTGTCGCATTTATGAATTATTATTAATACCTTGCTAGCTTGTATTCTGACGATCGGCTCCAAGAAATAAATTATTACAAGCGAATCACCAGAACCAAGCTAGAGAAAGAAAACTAACATTAAAAGAGTGGTTTCATCGTGGAAATCTGTATATGCCGGTTGTATGCGTTTCATTAGGAGGGCGAGAGAAAGAGACGTCCCATGTTAACAGCTCCAACCTGCGCGACGTCGTAAAGCTCAACCGTCCACCTCCTTTCTCTCTCTCTAGCACACACACGTTTGGGCGGGGGTGGGGGGGAGGAGCCAGACCGAGGTTTACGACTCCCCGATGACCTTCGCTTCGCCGCGGAGCTCCCGGGGAGGAAATGCGACATAACTACGATTTCCCCCCCCCCTGTATATTTAATTGATAATCTTTTATTTTGCATGCCCCCCGAGTCTTGCTACCCGTCTGGGCTATACACGTTTGATTATGTTAACGGGGTGAGAATGCGATAGGTTTCATAAGAAATGTATTCACATTTGCGTGGAATAAAAGTGGGAAACTATTTAGGAAAAGTAGCCTTCAATACACCCGGTTGGTATTCGAGCTCCTACTTACCCCGTCACCGTAAAAATAAACTATATGAGCTTGAAATTAGGGCAGATTATAAAACTCATTAGAATGCTAACAGGTTCTTAGATACATAGAGATTAACATGCAGGGAGTGAACTGTTGTCATTTGAATAAGCTTCTTAGTATCGGCCTTTAATATTTGCGCGAGTCAATGTGGTTGCAATTAACTTAACCCTAGAACAGGTACAGCCCCAATTAACTTAACCCTAGAACAGGTACAACACCAATTAACTTAACTCTAGAACAGGTAGAACACGCATTCTCTCGGTTATCAATTCATCACTGGGAAAAGGGAAGTGCCCATTTTATCAACGATACATTTTTAGACCTTACCGGGAATCGATCCTAGGGGTCCTAGCTCCTGTGGTCAGATGCACTACCTACTGAATTAAGGTGTAGTTTTTATAATCAATACTTTTATTACGTTCTATCACGCAAGAGTGATCATGAGCTTGGCTTCAAACTCTAGAAGACACCGGATTGATTCCGGGTGTTGCCTAAAGTATATTTATATTTGTTATTGAGGTATATAAGTTAATATCGACCAATCAGTAGAAATATTAGCTCCTATTTGTTCATTTGGAGTTACCAGTTTAGTCCATAAATTGATCTCACAGCAGATTATTCCCGGTGACCATGGACGGAAGCAGTTCACAGACTCATGACATTAAGGTGGGGGTTACCCATGCCTCAACTTTACATTATCTACATTGCCGACATACCAATAGACGGTATGGTCAAAGGAAGACTAATTACAGACGATGTTATGCTCTACGCCGCCGACAGAAACATATGTCTAACCATGCAAAGATATGTAATTACACTACATCCCTGGCTAACCAACTGGAGAATGAAGGTGACTCGTACCAAACGTGGAGAATGAGTCAAAACCTCTAGAAGTCAGCAAACACCCGCCCTATTCACACTATTCGACTCAGAAATACCAATTAAACAAGATGTTAAATACTTGGGTGTCACTATTAACAGGAAACTGACCTTGACAAACATATTGGCATTATTAACTTAAAGTCAATAGCCAGTTTCTGTCAACTTTACTCATTATTCAAAGGTAGGCAACTTAGTCTACACACAAAAGTCCTGTACAGAGCATTCGTACAACCCGTCATACTTTACAGCTGTATCTAATGAA
>CABFWB010003965.1:31275-67902 GCA_902151455.1 Timema bartmani
AAAAAAAAAAAAAAAAAAAAATGCATATATATATATTTGAAATCCTAGATGTAACAAACAGTACTAGTAGAAAAAACAAAAAACTAACTACAACAGCGAGACGCAAGACTGCTAAGACACTTCCTACGCCCCGATCTCCATGTAGAAAACGCCCATATCATTTCATAACAACCTTGAACACCAACGGATGCCTGTGGGATAGCCGACTAGATTTTTTGCGAGTCAGAGGTTAATCCTGGCACTGGGGTCGGTGTCCCAGAGGAGGAATGGACAGATTATATATCACTTCCCATCCCGGGCATAGAACAAACATCGACCTTCACAAATCACCCAGAATTCACCGTCATACTCAACCCGAGACCAATCGCTATCACTCACATTCGACAGTTATCTACACATTAATGTATGAGTGTAATTTTCTTACAGCCTCATTTCATATATTTTACCCTAATATCACGAGAAGAAAGAATTGCGAACGTAAAAAGCAAAATTAGCCAATCATTCCCGGCCAGATAGTCGCTTCGGACAAGCAGTTACGGAATAAGGCAGCATCCGAATACACACTTTCATCACGTATGCCAGATAATGACTGTTGTAGCTACATCCGAAACGTTGAAAGTTATTATTTATTCTCTCACGCGGTTCAACCATTACAAATCATAATTCTGAAGGTTTTGGTGTGGTTTTGTAGTATAAATATGTTTTGTCAAGGGGTCCAGCTCCAAGCTGGTACTGCGTCTACCTATCAAACTGAGTGTCCCGGATTTGATTCCTAGCATGGCCGAAAGATTAATTATGGGTGAATTTGGCATTTTCCGTCTCACGATGATTAATTTGAATGTTTGAAGAACAGTTGTTGTGTCTGTTATAAAACTAAGTTAGTATTGTGCTGTTATAATATTATATCGATTATAAATGTGCACGTTAAATTATTCTAGTAATAAAATAAAAGTGTTAACAGTTGCGTATTGATACAACCCTACATTTAGAAAGTGCGTGTAATATGCTCAAATTAAAAGCAATAATTTAAGAATATTTTACCTTTAAACTTTATAATTTTAGTAAACACTATAAAATAAATAGTACAGTGCACAGTATACACATTTTCTCTCTTTTATCTTAAGATAGAGACATTTACTAAAAATTCGTAACGCCTATGAAACGAAATAATATTATACAATGTTGCAGAAACACTCCCTAAAAGAGCATTAGTGAAATATTATACATGGTTAGAGAAACATTGAGAAAATAGGAATATCTCTGGCCACTAAAGAGCATAACAATCAATTTAAATTGTCGAAATAGCCCCATAAAAAAAAATATATATATATATTTGCTTAAAGCTCAGAAACTATTGATTTTATAAAAATATGTATCAAATAAAATATTTTAATTTTGAATAATACTACAACTCTACAATGATAAGCTATTTCGTATCTCAAATAGTCGCAGAGATATGATTAACACTGAAAATGTCTGCTAATTTAAAGTACCTTTGAAGACATGTTCACGCTAAAATGAAAGTTTTCATTTGATTTTTAATGAAACAATGCCTCGATATAAAATTTAATTAAAACCTTTAAAGAGGATTTTGAGAAAATAGGTATTTCCTCTTTTCGCCCTTCAGTAAACTGCATTTTATTTTATGGTTTGATATCTAATTCTAAAAATTCCTTGGGGGGAACCCTATAAAAACCCTAAATAGCAAATTTCAGCCCAACCGGTAAACTGGCTCCAGGCCAATAATATACAGACAGACGGCAGCGCTAAAACAACTTTTTCACTGTCAGGGGGTCATGGAACATCGACATTTATTGAAATGTTTGCCGATCACAATACTTTTTACTCCGAAGAATCGAGAGGAAATAAATATGTAATAAGGAGCGTATTACTGTATTACTTAAATAAGCTTTAGTAATGGAAGAATTATTATACTCATGGATACTGTAAAAGGCATTGATCGGGTAGATTAGGGCTTGTAATGCGTTTAACACTATAGTTATTAACGACCTAATCAACTGAATCAGTGGCCGCATGGTCTAAGGCATCACTCTTGTGTTAGACTAGGCTGCCGATGGTGGGTATGTTGGAGTTCAAATCCCAGTCAGGTGTGCTGAGGCTGGTTTTACCATAATGTTGTTCCACTCTCCTACCACACAATTAATGCTGGTACACTTCCTCTAAAATTAAACCTTTCTCATCCTCGGCTCATTAGCGTTATTAGAACATACATGTACAACCTGAACAGATAGTAAGACTTGATGCTGATAAAAGATCTCATCTAAAGTGTAGGAGGGGAGTTTAGTGGAAATGCACTCACATTAACGTGAACCAGGAATAGGGAACCCATATTGGATGCACTAGTTGTCATTGTCATCAGGTGATTGTCGTGGTACCCATTCAATATGGTGGTTGCATTTTCTCTAAGATACCCTTTCAATAGTCCAGCCTATCCACTTATTTACATATATGTGGTTGTAGCCATGAAGTTAAATTGGAGAAGAAGGTATGCTCCCGTATTTCCATGGAGGTAATAGTAAAGCTCAATACACTCGTTCGGGATCCGAGCCCTGATCTTCCCGTTAGTTGAAAAAACCCAGATGAGATTAAATTCATGATTTCATCTGCGATTAATTAGGCAATTGCCGTTATGTTAACGGTATTNGGTATAAAATTCACGCCATCTCATTTACTAGCCATTCCTTTTAAATATATATATATTAATTACGCTAATGTAGTCGGTATTAGGAAGGTACAGTATAGAGGAAGTGTGTTCGCATGGATGGAAATCATTTGATTAAAATACCCTTACTACACCCAACCGGTATTTGAACTCTGACTGTCCCATCACCAGTGGGACAAAAGAAATTAGGCGCGGGTAAAATATAACAAATAAAAACACCCACTCATCTGTTTGGACATAGCTCGATGTTGTGCTGCCGTCACTTTACGGTTTCGTCGTTTGTGCAAGTGTGTTCACAATGAAAACAAGGGAAATTACTACGTCTCTATCTTCCGGGCTAGACAGGCTCTCAGGAAATACGACAGTAGTTCGAGTTGACGACTGCAATTCGTTGGCTGCTTTTATGGCTTTTTCGGGAAGTCGTAAAAGGTTGCCATTTAATTTGGCTGTGTTAATGGAATACTACTTTACATTCTATTTACATATAAGCTTTTAGATACAGTTTCTTCATTCAAGCAGTTGATTTAGTTTTGAAAATCTTTACTGACGATCGTCACTATGGGAAACAATTTTATATTACTTATAGTGTGGATGTCAAACTCGATACCTCGTTAACCTCGATTCTAGCCGATATCGAAAGAATCGAGAATCCATTTTAACACCATTATTTTTGATACATTTATTCTTAGCTCTCAAAATCCAATAAATGAAAGTAATGGCATTAAACAAAATGGGAAAGTTCGGAAATTGGATAGTTTCCCATTGTGTACTTTTTCATTGTTTTGCAGTTTCATTTCAATGCCAGCAAATTGTAACTGTACTCAACATGGCGTTTGTGTTTGTGCATATCAAATTTAGTTGTTTTTTTAACTATTCATACTTTTTAGTTCTTTGCAAATAAATTACAGTAGGTACGTTATAAAAATAAATAACATTTTTAATGTTAGATTAGATTTGTGGCAAAAGATTTAAATTGTAAGAGTTGAGGAGTCGGGATCAAGAATCGAAAAAACGAGACTCAAATTTAAGAATTGAAATTTAGAATAGTAATAATGACATTACTACATTTGTACTAAACTTTTTTCTGCTAGTAAGACGCGGTGCTTAATAATCATAATAATAATAATAATAATAATAATAATAATAATAATAATAATAATAATGTTTTACATGATATATGAGATCGAATTTTTATTCTTATAAATATAAGTAATTTGAGGGTAGTTTACTGATAAATTAGTTTTGAAAGTTTAAACTATTATTTTAAAATGGTTTGAACAATAATTTTACTTAAAATTTATATATGAATAGTGTTTATTATGTTTAACATGATGGTATATTTGTTTTTCTAAGAACTTTCTGAATTTTACATTTTTTTAACTTTTATTTTTTAAAAAAGAACAATTTAAATTACAATTTTGGTAATTAATTTTAACATTCGCAAGAATAATAATAAACGTCAGAATGATAAGAGAAAGAAAGTGATATGATGGAAAACATATTCAATATTATAGACAATATTAATTTATGTTTGTAGATATAAATTAGACACTAAAATGTACACATTAATCGAGTAATGTGAGATACATAGCCTAATAATAATGTAAAGATGCAAATGTTTACAAATATGTAAAGAAATAACACATAAAACAATATGAAAAGATTGGTTCTATCTTTTATTGTGAGCCTGTATCTATACATATATTTTTATTAATTGTTTAGGGAATTATATAGCTGTGATTACTAGAAGTGAAAAGAATGGTTGATTTCACAATAATTCAGTAAACGGGGTTAGTGATTTCTCATACTAGTTTATTTGCTTGCGTTTGAAATTAATAACATTCTTTTTTTTTTCTGATTGATAACATGTACTATTTTTTGAAGTTTGTCGGCTCTGGTTAAGAGAGCAATATACTGTATTTAATTAAATATTTTAGTAATGTCATTCGAGATAGCGTTTGTTCCGTAGCTTAACGTATTATATGACTTACAAAGATGAATATAAAGTTAGTAGTACTGGGTTCGTTAATAAAGATGCATATATACTTATTGCTTCTGCGATTGTAATTAGTTTTTTAGTTACATTGTTTTTGTTAATGTTTCATAAGCGATGCTTATCTATAGATACTTATATATTAAACCTAGATAATTAATAGATTCGACCAATTTTAAAGTATCATTTTTCATTATTATTTTAATTTATATATTTATATTTATGAATTGATTTTGAAAACAAGGAAAAAATTGTTTTTTAAAATTAATCGAGAGTTTGTTGATATGAATCTAGCGAAAGAATGGAGGGATACCAGATTTAACATTATTTAGTAAGGTATTTTATTTTCATTTTCATAAAATAAGCAAGTTTCATTCGCAATATATATGCCTACTCAAAGAGGTTTTATGTGTATCATTTAAATAAATTAAGAATACAATTTGACCAAGGATTGATCTTCGTGGAATCCCACTGCTTATTTGTTTAAAACCACTTGAGAATCTTAAGCCTTGTTCGTTCCTGTTCACAACTCCTCGATACCTGCAACTTAAGTAATTTTTTAGCCATGTCATCGCTGAGTTTTCTATTTGTAAAAGCTTTAATTTATTATTTAATATCTGGTGATTAACTTTATCGAATCCTTTAGTCAAATCAATAAACAAACCAACTCCTAAATTCCCCTTATCAATTGAATTTTGTATTTTGATAATTTTATTAGTAGCCGCCGCTTGTGTATTAGAGTTTTTCTATAACCCTAATTTTCGATCTAAAATGTTGTTATTTATTTGTGAGTATTCCAAAAATCTAGATTTTAATAGTTCTTACTATTATTTTAAATAGATTGGAGATGAGGCTGATAAGTCTGTGGTTGTTCCAAAGTTCTTTAAAATATTTTTCAAAGATAGGAACAACCAAGGATTATTTCATTTGATATGGTACTGTTCCTGTCTCAAATAATAAGTCAATTAAACGAAGTACTTAAACTTTCCGTTTCCATCTTTATATCTTTCACTGTTATAATATTATCGTTACCGGGTGAACAGTTGTTTGGGAGAAATTAAATGATCAATCACAAGCAGTTCAGAATATTCCATCATATTAAATTCGTCCTACATTTCACTTTTATACTTTTGTTTGGTACTTATTTTTGTCACGGGATTCACCTTTGCTATATTATTTGACAAATCATGGCCAATGTCTATAAATAAAAATCATTAAAGGTGTTAGATATATGAGTTAGTTCGTTAATAGTGAAATTATTATGATTATTAATAATTTTTATAATATGTTGGTTACATTTAATTTGTTTTTCTGAGAGCATTATTTAAAGCTATCCATGTTTTCATCATGTCACCTATTGCGCTACTAAATTATTTATTAGTATGGGCTTTTTGTGACATTTTCGCAAGAATATTACCTTATTTCTTAATATTTGTTTGTGAATTTAGTTATCTTTAGATATCTTCATCTATAGCATTGTTAAACTTTTGGTTGTATTACAAATAAGTTTATATCCAAGTTCTTAAGATCTTTATTAGTAATATTATAGTCAATATAATAATTTAAACTTATAACCATTTGTTTTAATTTTATTTGTGATATTATATTTTTCTTTCGGGATATTATTGTACTTATTATTAAAACATGCACCAAATATTAAAAACATTTTAGTGATTCGAAATGTAATAATCCATGCTATACATTTTGTATTTGTTATTAGTTGAGTTGTTATAAGATGGTCAATAAGAATTAAGCACTATAAATACACTCATATCTATTTGTAGGTGATATATCTAGGGATTCAAGAGCAGTATTATTTGAGCCCATTTTTAGGAACTATTTGGCCAAAACTGAAAAATAATGAAATTATTTCAGTAGAGATGATAAGCCAATTAGTCAGCTGTGTGATAAGCAAATTAGTCAGCTGTGTGATATGTAGCTTATCTCCAATATTATATGGTCTAATCGTTAGGATTTCCTCAATCCAAAAATTTTTCTTTTGAGGATCTAGACATCGGTTGATTGGCTTTAGCCAAAACAATTTTGTACAAACCCCATTTGTGAATCTCCAACCTTATACCAAAATCCGTAGGTAAGAAATCAGATAATGATAAGATATGCCCTATAGCATGAAACGTTAAAAAGAATTAACACCAAACCCACGTTAACAAACTAGATACTGAGAAGCAGAGATCACTATTCGTGGAGGGTTACAAATTAAAAGAAGAGAGAGTCACATATTAGCTAGGTCTTCTTCATTGCGAATTATTATTATATGACTGGATATGGATTTTTGTAGGATGTCACTATGAATAACCCAGCAGAATCCCTTCTTCTTGCCATTAAGAAAAGTTGTTTTGCTTGTGAGAAGATATGGCCCCAACACGCCACACAAGATGTTTGTCAAATTGGTAAAAATCTTGACTAGAATAAATTTATTGCGAGAGTTATATATTCTGTACTATAATATACAAGGTCACTTTTCACTACATTATAATTTATGTTGTAGTAAAAGTATTAAACACTAGATTTTGTGAAAATATGCATTTCTAGGATGGAGAAAGTTAGTTAGTAGAACACACTTGCCACCATCTTGTATCTGTGTTTACAATATTTGACTTTCTTATTTTACTAAATAAAATGTATTAAAGATTGAGAGACTTAGATCACAGTCTTATCAGCCGGATTACGACTCCTGAGGAAATAATAAAGTTGTAGTCAAAATAAGCTGTTTCTTTTAAGTGTGTACGTTTTAGAACATTAGCTATACCTACAATGGCTAAAGTTAATCGGTAAGGATGAAAATAAAAGTTGAATACTTTAAACGAAGTCCCTGACTATTTCTTAGTTAATTAGATACATAGCATCAAGTCTTACTACCCGCCCGGGCTATCCACATATTTACACTAATGTGGGTAGTGGTGGGGAAGGTATAATTCAGAGTAAATGTACCAGCATTTACGTTGAGGGATATGTAAAAATAAATTAGGAGAAACCACTCTCAGTACACCCGACCGGGCTTTGAGCCCCAATCTGCCCCTCTTCATAGGTCCAGTATATTGACTTAGTTATACTATCCAATCACCGAAGCTGGTCAACACCATTTATTGGTGTGATATTTCTTGTGCGGTCACTACGCTTAATAATATCGGTAGCATTCAAACCGCCTCGGTGATAGAATGGTCTAACACGCCACTCTTGCGATGGTCTGGACCACCAATGATTGGGGCTTGAATCCTGGTACAGTGTACTGAGGATAGTTTTCACCCAAAATTTATTTTTACACTCTCTCCTTGTAAATGTGGGAATAATTCTTTTCAGTTCATCCTTCCTCGTGCCCAACACATTAGCGTAAATAGTACACACGCGTACTACCCGAGAAGGTGGCAAGACACGGTACTAAAACAAAAGTAGCATCCAGAAGGCGTTAAGCGCCATCACGTCTTAACCAAACAATACCACCTACGTATTCTCAGGGAAAATAAAACATGCATTGAAATAATTGTATTATAAGTTTATTAGAAGACGCCAAAATTTGTTCAAATTTCCAATATTACTATAACTATTTCTATATTAACATTTTTACCCTAGAAAATTCAAATAAATTTACTTTGTTTGCGTTTTCTGAAAAAACATCAGTGCAAAAAGTCTTAAATGACATCATCAATAAAACTAAGATGATACTTTAAGCGAAATCTTTGCAAACAAAAATTTTTCAAGAAAGTTTAAAGAGTTTTAAAACTTGTAACGTTAGTTTTTTGGGCAGCAATATGCAGGACCTTGTCTAAGAGATTGGTGTTGGTTTTTCTCTTGCCGAATGCATTGTTTTTATATAGGCTACAATGTGGTTTCATATACTCTATCCAAGCGAATGTTCTTTAGATTGTTTAAGATTACTATATCATATTTTACACCCTTGGATTGGAAATGTTAAGTTCACTCATAGAAAGTATAATTTCAGCGATGCTAAATGATAGTACGGTGAACTAAGCCACTAATAGCAAGTATTTATTAAGGAAACTATACTCTATTCTTATCTTCAGCCATTTCTACCCAGTCTCACTCATTACACCCTATCCCTATCTTGAGCTATTTCTACCCAGTCTTTCTCATTACACCCTATCCCTATCTTGAGCTATTTCTACCCAGTCTTTCTCACTACACCCTATTCTTATCTAGAACTATTTCTACCCAGTCTTTCTCACTACACCCTATCCTTATCTTGAAATATTTCTACCCTTTCTTTCTCACTACACCTTATCTCTATATTGAGCTATTTCTACCCAGTCTCTCTCGTTACACCCAATTCCTAGCTTGGAATAGTTTTATCCAGTACAACTCATTACACTATAATATCTCTTTCAGGTCCATTCTAATGTTACCCTATCATCTGCGTCTAGGTCTTCCCAATGGTCTCTTCCCGTGGGTGTGCCAGTCCAAACCCTGCCCAAGGTTCTAGTTTCTCCAAATCACGCTGTATGTCCTGCCCACCGTAATCTACGAGACATGTTTATCTTAACAATATATTGTGATGAGTACAGGGTATGTAGCCTCATTTCCTTTTGAATCAAATATCTTTCTAATCACCTTGTTTTCGAGCACCCTAAATTGGTTTTCGTAATGTAATGTAAGAAACCACGTTTAGCACCCGTAGAAAGAAACCAGTAAAATGATTGTTCTGTATATTCTGAGTTTTACATTCTTTGAAACCACGCGAGATGTCAACAACTTACTGACCAAGTAATAGAATCCCTTTCCTTACTGTATTATTTTCCTAACTTCCAATCTAATATCATTATTGATAATTAAAACGGTTCCTAATTATTTAAAGTAATTAACCCCGTCAAATAATATGTTGTTAGAAGTAATCTCTAAATTATCGTCTTCCATCCGTGCCCTCTGTGAGATCATACACTCAGTAATTTCAGCGCTCACTTCTAAAGATATTTCCTTGCTAACCTCTAATAAAAATTTCTACATTTCATGCAACTTCTTATTTACTACTACCCAACAAAGCTAAACCATCTGCGTATCCTATTGTACCATTTAATGTCAACCCTTCTCCATTCTCTTGTACTACCTTAATATCATACTCTAAGGCTGGGTTGAAATACAATGGGGAAAGTGTGTTTCCTTGTTTTAACCCATTGTGTATTTCCCACAATAATATAGAGAACGAATATTTGTGAATTGGCTTGGAAGAGCAAGTTTTACACTGAACTAGCTGGCCAATTTTGCAATGACACTTCTCAAATGTAGCCTCAAGCTTTTATAAATGAACATTGGAAATTCAATAAAAGCTAGATATAATATATATTTAATTTATAGTTAAAAAGTTATTAAGTTTACAACTTTTGGGCTAGCTACATTCACGTTTTTAGTTTCTCACAACCCCTTGGGTACAGAAAGTATTTTTTACATCCATTAATGTTTCCAGCCTGTGGTCCGGGCCAGTTTTTATTCAAGCCATATATTTCCCACTACCAGCTTGCTAGGCCTGTCGTAGCTTCATATTGCCTTATACTAACTTAATACTGGGACAGGCACAAACAACATCCAGTATCCGGCCGTTAATTCATCAATGTGAAAGTGTGAAACCACATTTCACCAATGTTACAATTTTCGGCCATGCCTGAAATTGAACCCAGGACTATTTGCTCAGTAGGCAGACACGCTACAGACTGAGCTAAAGTTTTGGACCTACAGAAAGTAATTTGATTGTAAAAAAATCTAATTTGAGATTTTGATGGACCCACCGAAACTGAAAAGTGGATTTTACGATAACGCCTGTTTATTTGTTTCAAATATATTTTACTAAATCAATTATTTCTGAAATATTGGTCAATATATTTTTTAAATTGAGGTATGTACAATTGATTGTTATGCTCTTTAGTGAGCAGAACTGTTCTGTAATACCGTATATTACTCCGTCTATACTCTTTGGTGGAATGTGATGTTCTTTTTGCCATTATATTTCTGTAACAAGGTATATTATTTTGTTTCACATATCTTACGAGCTATAAGTATAATTTAGATAAAGGAGCGAGAAATTTTGAGCGGTGCAGCGTAGCATTGATTTTTTTTAGTGGTAAAAATGGGAATTTTAAACTCCGGGAATAATTGTCTAAAGGGATCGCCTCACGTTTTAAACCTATATATGGAAGGAAACAGTTTTACCAGTACGGTACGGTCATGTGACGCAACAGAGCCACCCCTGGCAGCCGTGCCTGTCACAAGCAACAAGGACTTTACAGGAGAATTTACCCGTACTATCTTTTTGGTTCAACTCGTCAGACCAGGAGGATAGACGAAATATACACTTGTGCAGCCCCTCTTGCTTCTTCGTGGAGACTGAATTTCAATTAATAACAAACATGACTACCGTTAACAGAAGTTGATTTATATTGTAGTATTATTTGAGTTATCTAAGGTGCACATTCTGAAACAATTTACTATATCAACTTATAAACCAACTTATGTCTAGAACAAACACCAACCTAAAACCCCAGACGTAAATTGATTACTATGAACGAAGAAACCTTAATTTCATATAATATATTTTTTTTGGCCATGTTAAGAATTTAATCCGTGACGCTTAACTCAATAGACAGACATGCTACCGAATAATTTAAGGTGTCGGACAGTAGATGATATGATTATTTTCTTGACAGCGCATTTAACAAAATAACTGGACTAAAACTTGAGTACACAGTACTGCAACCTATAATACAGTGTCCTCAAGTGACGTTAAGCTAAAAAAATATATTTGCAGTCTCGGGCGAAGGGGCTGCGCGTGCGCTGTCTGGTATTAAAAGTAGGCAAAGGTGCAGAGGTTCACGTGACGTCACAGCCAGAGATGATATTTTAGCTACCACGAAAGAGCGTTGAATAGACATACGCGATTTAGTAGTAATGGATGTATTGATTTAATTGTCTAGTAATATTAGTGTGGATTCAAACTCGCCAAAAGCCAAGAACAAAACAGAAACGTAATAACAAGATTAGTTCTAAATCAATCACAGTATTTCAGCACGATCTCCTTTACCCAGTTGGCGGCACAGGTTGAAAGAGTTTTAACTCTGTCCGCTCTGCAACACAACGATTTGTTTGTGATAAACAATCAACATTCACAACAAACCAACGCTATTCAATACTGATCCATTGTGTAGCAATATATAGGTCAACCGCAACGTTGACGGTATTTAAACGATTTGAAACTACACAATAAAAAAAAAATGAAACGCGAGTGCATCAATCTGTGTTAATTTGTGTCGCGGTGACGATAAACCAAGTTAAAAATAATTATAGGGATAGTAACCTAAGAGATTAGTTAATACCACTCGGGAACCGAACATTTTAATCATCAGTTGTTTCAAGTATGCACTGAAAAAAATAATACATTTGTGTGACCGTGTGAATGTCTGCGCTGCTCAAGCAGATTCTGCTCCATACTCGGTAAACTTGGAAACCAAGCTTTATCTCGTTATTATTAACATAAACCGTAAAAAAAACACCTTTATTCTACTTTGATTTTAGCACTGCTTCTTCCTATCTGTTCGAACGATACGTTTGTGTACTAACTAAGCTAGTGTGGTAGGAATTAGGCAGGTCGTATTTAGAGTAAGTGAACCCGCATTTGTGTGGAGGTATAGCGGAAAGCCATTTAGGAATACCACACTCAGTACACCCAAATAGGATTTGAACCCAGATCTCCCCGTCATCAGCAGTCTAGTCTATTGTGAGACAATTCGGCAACCAAAGTGGGTGGGTGTCAATTAAACAGCCTAAATGTTTTTTGTTTTATTTTCCGAAGGTCAGGGGTCCAGCAATCTGAACGGTGCGAGCAGCGTTAACAGAGGAGACAGATACCACCAGCAACACAGGAGACTGGGGCTGGGTTACTATCCTCGGTTCAGGGCCGGAGCCCCGAACTGGTCGTTCGTGTTTGACCCCGCGGGGAGGCTGTGCTACTATTGGTCAATGGTGGTGTCCCTCGCCTTCCTCTACAACTTTTGGGTCATCATATACCGCTTCGCCTTCCAGGAGATCAACGGTAAGCTTTATACAATCCCTTTCTGAGTTGGGAATCGGCTTATTTCAACATCTTCCTTTGATCAGATTTGTTGAGAATCTGTATTCTTACCAATCCATAACAACGTTTATATGTGACGAACCACATAGGTGGAGTTAACATAAAGCTGTCCAGTCTTGTTTGCTGGTGTCGGTGAGGTTGGGTTTTGAATCCTGGATGAATGTACTAAGGGGGTTTTTGTTTAGTCCTAAACGGTTATCAACTCTCCTTTCACACCATATGCTGATACATTTGCTCTAAGTTTCTACCTTATTAATTCTTACCCCACTAGTGTGATAAAATTATTCTTGCCCGGACGGGTAGTAAGACGTAATGTAGAAAAAAAAAACATTAAAAAATCAATGGTTTGCCCAAAACATTCACTAATATATTCTTGAATAACCTTTTATTTTTAGAAAATATTTAAAACATTATTTCTTCAGATTGATTATCTTACTCTTTGTAATAAAAAGCTAAAAAGCTAATTTGTTTGACTTATTTAGTTATGCACACTCCGATAACGGTATTACCTTAATAGGTTCCATTATCAGCTGAACCATCCGGTTGTACGCATAGGTGCACTAATTAAATAAAAGTGAGGTAGGTAGAATTGAAAAGAAATGAACACGCATTTGTGTGGAATGAAAGTGGTAAACTATTTAATTAAACACCATCCTTACACACCCAGCTGGTGTACAATACTGACATCTTAGTTGGCGTGACCACCAATGTGGGTGTTTAGAAATGTATCTATCAATTATGAATATGTTTAGTTTGAAAAATTTGATAGGGCACTCAATGTGGAGCAACCAATATAATATCAACGATTCTAATTTCAATGTATCCATTTAGAGAAGTGTTGAGGCTCTTGCCGAGGGTTTTTTATTTTTGGCATCAATAATTTAACCGAAATTATTCAAAATAAAGTATTATATTAACACAACATTCATAAATAAATGTGTAAATATAATATGTGTTCACTATGTATAATAATGGTAAAATTTTTATAACAGTACTTTGGTGGAAAGAAACTTATATATATATATATATATGTTAAATATTCCATTATTCGCTATTTGTACTTAAAAATACTGCTCGTTGTTAGATACCGTTCACTGGTTATTTTCTCCCAGCTACTAAAACTGGTCCTCCGGAACTAAATTTAATTTTATATCATTTTAATTTTAATAAGCAGATAGCTCAAACAATATACATATATATATACATATATATATACACAAATACAAACACAATTTTGCGGCTAATATTAATAGCATTTTATTATAGTATTAGTTTTTAGACCTATATAAAACAGGTTGATAATATGTAATATTAACAAACCTAAAAAAACTTCAATTATTGATAGGCGCATTGAAGGTTGGGCGTTGTTTATATATAAAAAAATATATTTCTGTCATTGATTAAGTAAAAGTGGATAAAGTAAAAGTTAGCTAAATTAATTTTATTTAAAAAAAAATTAAAATAAATTAATCGAAAATCTGGCTCCGTTCGGTTCTGTCCCATGGTCTGTACTATACGTTTTTTAAAGTTTAATCTTTATAGGTCATCTAGGGGATTTTGTAGGGTGCAAAAAGACACACATATTAGAAAAACTTATATATATATAGATAGATTAGTGCTATTTTGTAGGTAAGCTATTGATAATATCTATCAAAAGTGACAGTTTCAGATCACACAGCTTTACATAAGAATATATGAAAATAGTTTTAACAATTTTTGTAAATATCACAAATGGTGCTTCCCATCAGAATCACACTATATCACGATTTTCTAACGAATGGACAGATCCAGCAGCTATAAGAATTTACTAGACCTACGTATTGATACGTTAATTCAAGTCCACGATCGTCACTATTAATAAATATTATCATTAACAATATGTGACACTAATAATATTGTAAAATGTTATCAATGTTGACCGAAAAAAATGTGTTTGTCTTATCAAAAAGGGGCTCCAAATGTCCATTCGTAAAAAATTCGAGGTATACCATATAGATTACATTAGTGGGTATAATAAAATTAGTGTAATATATCCCACCACTTACTAACATAATTTATCGTAAGGGGATTAAACTAACGGGAGATATTCAATAGTTTATCATGCATATTAGCTATTTGTACTACACGCACCAGTGTTCATACGTCTTAAGACGTCAGTGTCACAATGTACAGTACTGTATTGCTGGGTATGGGGAGGTTAAAGTTCGAATTCCGGCCGGGTGCGCTTGCGATAGTTTTCCAATGATTACTTATTATATGTAATTTTCCTGTCCTCTCTCAACACTACCGCATGAGCACTTACTCTAGACACCCCTCCTCGTCCATACGCCTTAGATTAAGCCATTGATAACTATGATCTGTAGATTTGTACAAAAGTCACAAAATGTCTGAACTATTTCTGGGCTGTATTACAAACTCTGTAATTTGGACAACCAAGAAAGTTGACATAGTTGATTTTTCCCTGAGTGCAACGTCTAGTTTAAAATAAATTACACAAATATAATTAAGTTAAGTGATAATTAATATGGTTGATAGGTCTCACATGCTCTAGTTTTAACATTTACGCCCCTATTAGATTATTAAAATAAATATACTAAAGGTGTTTTTGGTAAAAAAAAATCCCACCTTTCCTTCTAGATAAATGCTTGTACATTTATTCTACGCTCTATCCTTATCCACCTCATACCATACCTACTACATAAGTTTTATTAAATCTGGGCAACTGGGACGGGTAGTAAGCCAATTAACAAAATAAAATATTGTAAAATATATTTCAATGCTCTGTAAAACTTAAACTCATAAAACCGTATCCACTGTTTGTTCCCCATTTCAGGCGAGACGATAATCGTGTGGTTCTGCCTGGACTACCTGGCGGACTTCCTCTACCTGGTGGATATCGTGTTTCACTTCCGGACGGGCTACCTGGAGGACGGGGTGCTGCAGACCGACTCAACCAAACTGCGTCAGCACTACATGAACTCCACAACGTTCTACATCGATTGCCTGTGTCTTCTCCCTCTGGACTTTCTCTACCTCTCCATCGGATTCAACTCCATCCTTCGTTCCTTCCGTCTCGTCAAGATATACCGCTTCTGGGCGTTCATGGACCGGACGGAGAGGCACACCAACTACCCGAACCTCTTCCGTTCGACGAGTCTCATCCATTACCTCCTGGTGATCTTCCACTGGAACGGTTGCCTTTATCACATCATCTACAAGAACAACGGTTTCGGGAGTAAGAACTGGGTGTTTGGTGACAGCGAGACTGCAGATGTGGTGAAGCAGTACCTGCAGAGCTACTACTGGTGCACCCTGGCTCTGACTACCATCGGGGACCTGCCAAGGCCCCGTAGTAAAGGAGAGTACCTCTTTGTGATCGTGCAGCTCCTGTTCGGGTTGTTGTTGTTCGCGACGGTGCTGGGGCACGTCGCCAACATCGTCACCAGCGTCAGCGCCGCTAGGAAGGAGTTCCAGGGTGAGTACCCATTTCATTTTAAGGCTGTATGGCCAACCGATCGCTGATTTGGGGCTGTATTTATCTAGAAGATTTGGAGCCAATGTATGACATATTTGGGTAGGCTTTCAACAAACACAATTACATTTTAAGGAGAGTCGGGAGGGGACGCTAGAAAATGCCAGTGTTTTTTGCAGTTTTTATAGCAAAACATTTCTTTGTCAAAAATAAATAAATTATTGCTCCAGTAGCAATATTTAGTCTAATTTTCTTCACATGGTGATATCAACAGTTGTTAAATATCCATCGAGGGTGTCCTGGAATTTAAATGACAACATTTTCTCTTCATTTAAAATGTTTGTCATCTAATCCCGCTATGCTTATGATGGATATTCAGCAACTGTTTATATCACCGTGTGAAGAAAATTAGACTAAATTTGCTACTAGATTCATATTTTATTTATTTTGGCCAAAGAAATGTTTTGCTATAAAAACTGCATAAACACATTGACATTTTCTCACGTACCGTACATCCCCACCTTAAGTTACGGTAATTTAAAATAATATATATGTATTAATACATCTAAATCTATATATACATATACACACACACACAAACACGCAGTAGGATCTGGCTAATTTCACATTGGTTAATTCGATAGATTGGATAATTCTAACGGACCATGATTCCCCATGAATTTCCTATTAAAATCAATGGTAAAAAAAAATTAATTCGAATTTTAGAAGGCAAAATTTGGATATCTCGAAGCCTATATATTGTTAATTTTTTTTAGAGTGTACCACTCATTTCAAAACTTACTTTACGATCTTTATTAAATCATTCCTTAAGTCAAGAATGTCATTTAAACATTAGTATAGTTAAAGAGAAAATGGGGAATTCTGCACCGGCGGCGAGCGGTATTTCTAGAATAGGGGATGTGTTGGCTCAGATTACATTGCTAATGTGTGACTTCTTGGTCACGTAACGCCCTGAATGACCAATTTAAGTCTGCTATTTTCTTATGTTAATATCTATAAGTTTATTCATATATTTTATGTCTCAATTTTTCTTGTTTTTCATGTTTGTATAAAATGTGTATGTGTGTTAATATGTATCATATTTTGAGGTTATTGATTTATTCTGTATTAGCTGCCTAAAGACTCATAAAAATGGTTAGTTCCAATTTTGGATATTTAGAAATTTTATACGGCCCTTGGCCTTCGAGTTTAAAAAGTTCTACTGTGTGAATATTTATTTATATAACTTATATAATATTTATATATATATTTATCTATGTATAAATATTCATAAATAATATATTGATAATATATGTATACATATGAAAATATAAATATAGATTTTTAAACATAAATTTATATATGTATTTATTTATATTTAAAAATCTCTCTCTTTAATATATATATATATATATATAATTATATACATACAATACATATATAAATAAATATTTAGATATTATTTATATTTAAATATAATATATAGTATAAATAGGGTACTTATATGTATTTAATTGGAACGCTTTCTTGATAATTGAAACACATTGCAAATCTTTAACGGTCTCGCAATCTTAAATAGTGGCTTACTTACTCAAAATATGGATAGCCTCAAAATGAAGTTTAAAGATACCAGCGATGATATCGTAAAGAAACTTAGATTTTGGGTTGAATATAAATGTATTTTTTAATGTGAATATTTAGGCTAAAATTAATTAGTTTTCGACTAAGTTTCACGCAAATCTTCACAGTTCTGTGATATAGATGAAGATTATAGCAAACTATATCTAGACTTAATATTTTCATTTGTTGAAATCACAGCAATATAAATATGTAAGCTATCTTGAAGTTTGTTGTTGTGAATATTAAAGCGTCAAAGCTGCACTCTCATAAGAAATATAAGAGTATGAGGATTTTTACTTCTAGGAAGTTTTAACACACCCATTTTATTCTTGTAGTAAACACATTATACAACAATAGTTGGACAATATATAAATATGTGTCTTTTTCTGAATCTAAACTAACAACATAGTTGTTAATGCACCTGCAGTAAACAGGGCCTAGCTTTATTGTTCATGATCGTTAGGTTGCCGAGAGCAAGATAGAACTATCAAACGATCTCTTGTATCGACCAAAGGGACTACATTTATACAAAGCCAAAACAAAGGCTTGCCTGGTTTTTAAAACTACTCGTTATGAAACCTGCCAGTGACACTTTGTTGTCTGGCCTGTAAAAGAATATCGGGCTGATATGAGGTGTGTCTAAGATTTCACCTTCCTCCTCTCTACCTAACAATTTGTAGTTAAATGTGAATAGCCCAGAAGGGTAGTAAGACTTGATAAAAGGCGTTACAAGTAAAGTTAAGAATCTAATAAGGCATTCATTGGACCTTAACTGTTTTAAGAAGTTGTAAGGTTGGTTAGTACTTGGATGTACTGCAGGAAACTACCCGCGAGATTCCACTGATTAGATCATAATATGAGCTGCCTCATAAATATTATTTATGAGGCAGCTCATAGAGAATACCAAGGGTAGGCAGAAACATTCCATATTTTAGTTCAATAATGAAGAATAATGCTAGTTATTTTTGGCATTCGAAGTTGTCATGTAAACAAGACGGACTCAAAAAATAAATATTTCATTACCTTCGACCAATTTAACGTCTAAATTGTTTGTACAGACACAATTTTGTCACTACTCATCTACCTGACGTAAAAAGTTTGACATAATAATTAAGTTGAGGTAGTTCATAGACATAACAAGCTACCCTAGTGAAACAATCCCTAACAAGTCCATCAAGTACTGTCAAATAAGACAAATTTACTACTACCCGGTTCGATGGTTGCGTAATGCAATGCGTCACCCTCACATTAGACTAAACTGGCGATGAGTGGGGGATCGGGGTTTGAATCCTGGTTGGGTGTACTGAGGGTGGTTTGTCATAAACTTATCTTCTACATTCCCTCCACGCAAATTTGGGTACACTTCGTCTAGATCCAACCTTCCTCATTATTAACACACTAGAGTAATTTGTACATGTGCGTATAGTCCGGACGGGTAGTAAAACACGGTGCTAAAATAATAATAGTAGTATTAATAATAATTGCCATCTCATTTTGTATCAGAATATATTCAAGGTGAAATGTTAAAAATACATATTATCTTAATTTTTATAATTATTACTTTTGATAATTCCCTTGCCGTAAAATGGCAGTTTTTATTAATAATATGACATAAAGTAGTGCAAAGGTACACCATAACGGGATTCGAACCCCGATTTATACATCACCAGTAATTCAGTCTAATACAAGAGAGACGCGTTCGATCATGCGACTATCGATGGGGTTTTTAATAATGTTTATTTGATTTTTGCGTGATTCATTTTAAACGTGGTTTTAAAATTCGCACTAAAATGACTCAACGATTTTATAGTTGACCTATTATCCAATAGAAGACTCTGGTAATGAAGTTTATGATTAGCTATACTAATCATAATACGTTTAAAGTATTAATCGTAGAAATTAAATACAAACTTAATGCAAAATATGTGTAATCACACATGACAATGATTTAATTCCAAGTTTTTTCAATAATAAACCAAGATTTACTGATTTAATAGGCATAGCCTACATATTTAAAATGTTATTACATCAAAACGATTGACCAACTAGTATATTAATGTCTTTATTTTTTTACTTAATGTATTATCTTATTAGGAAGTGAAGTTTCCATTAGTGGCTACAATATTATACAAATATTCTTACTTTTAAATTTGACTTTTGAGCTAGTATATAGAACATAGATAGGGTCACATTCATAAGTAAAGGCGTTAAATATTAAGTGGATTGTTAAATAATTGAAGTTTGTATAACACATCAATTTATTAAATGCCTGATTTTTTTTTCTACTAGATACTTTTTCCTTACCACCTCTATCCATTTTAATAATTCAAACTAACTAGGGTGAAGCCACAGAGACACGTCACAAAAACAACAGCAAAGCTATAACAAGATCATTCTATTAGTTTCCAAGCACCGGTTATTTTGTGAAGTGGTTCCAGTCTTGTAAACTTAACAGACACGAATCATCCACTACAATTATTGGGAAGTTACCAACTCTACCGCTGGGAAAAGGGGTGATTAGTAAAGTCTGTGTTTTTACCCAAAATAGATAATGCCGGGAGCTAAATTTTTTTTTTTTTACTAAATGTAAATAATGTTTTACCCCTAAGATTTGTGTCAGTGTTTAGGTAATTTTTCTAAGTTTAAACTAAGTGGTTGGAATATTAATTCATCACAGCCTAAGTTTGTTTATCTTTCTACCAACTAAAACCATTCTTTCTATTATATTGGAAATCTATTTATGTGAAAATCTTTTTTAAATATAATAAAACGGGAAGCGATTCCTTTGAACAATGATTCCCAAACTTCTACACAACCAATTTTTAAAATAATTTTTTTTTTAATGAAAACTTAAACACCAAAGTTGTGTTTAAAACTTAATTTCAAAAATGTTTAAAAGAAGGGATTTTCAATGTAATTTAACATTTCCATTTCTAAAATCAAAAGGATACAGTTGAGAGCTGCAGATCAATTATCACCACGACACAAAACGTTTTGTCTATAAACAGGAGCTGGATGATAGCCTTCACGTGACAACATTGCGAGTGCAACTTTGCACGCGTAAACATTTATCTGCTAGATGAACGATAGTTTGCGTGACCATGTATTTTTTTCTAATCACCTTAATAGCTAAGCTAATGTGACAGAGATGATGGAGGGTGAATTTGGAGGAAATGTACCCGCGTTTGCGTGGGAGAGAGAGAGAGAGAGAGTGGGAAGTCATTTATGAAAAAACACCCTTAGAACACCCGACCTGGACCAAACCATGATATATCCATTATCAGCAGTCTAGTCTACTGTGAGAGTATCACCTTAGACTATGCGGTCACCGAAGCTGGTACCATGTTTGTTGCATTTTAGTTTGCGTTACCAGGTTATGTCATACTGGATGAATGGTTAGTTTTTGTATTTTGTGTGTTTTGCTTGTTCAGTACTAATACAACATAAATTATTACGTCATTTTAGATTAGTTGGTATTGTGCTAGCTTAGATTACTTAAACTAATACTAGCCTAACAAAATGTACGAGGTATTTCTTATTTTACTTTAGTCGAAAGGTGGATATTTTGACTTTTGCGTGGACAAATACGTGATGCAAGCAAAACTGCGTCAATTGCGTCAACGGAACAGTAAGAGATCTATTTACTGCATGTATTCATTCAAAGAATAACGTTTTTTATTAAATTATTTGATTGTGTTTCAAGATTACTACCGTACGGGCGTTTAGATAGGCCGAATACGAGTTTAAGATAATCCGCTTTAGCCTCATTCTATCTTTAGAACTGAATATTATTTGTATAATGTTCTGCCCTTTATTAATTATTAATTTCTATAAGTCCTGATGTGGAGCATGTAGTCACAATAAAGCTTCACTACTCTGGTGGATATTCCTAGTTGTAGTTTCTGTGATAGCGAGCGAGCGAGCGAGAAAGAGTCTACTACTTTTATCGAAAAAGTAATTTGACATACCTTCCAAGGTTTTTATATGCCACAATATACATGGTAGTGACGGCTTTAATTCCCCTCCGTTATTAGTTGTGCTACGTATGGATTGTTATCGCTCAGTAAAAGCTCTATATTAAACTAGTTCTTCATTAATATACTAAAATCGATATGTTTTGCTAATGTGTTAGTGAAATAAACACGTACTGGGGGGAGGTGTGTGTGGGTCGAACGTCAAGCTCATCTAGTCTATCTTGCAGGTGATTAGGAGGCTGGGGTTAAAATCCCGGCTTGGTGTACTGAAGCTGTGTTTATAGAATGGGTTCCAAATATCCCCCAACGAAAATCAGGGTATATTTCCTCTAAATTATATCTCCCTTATCCCTACCTCATTAGTAAAGATATTTGGTTAGCCCGGGTGGGTAGTAAGGCGTGATAAAAAGTAAATACATAAATAAATATACAAACACACTTAAATCGTCAGTAATTATTATTATTTTAACTATTTTATACCACCATTCAACTTTTCGATTGTTGTTCAGTAAACTTGTCTTTTTTTAGTTCTATTATACACAAATACAATTAAATATTATATGATTTTACTATGTGTTTGCATACAACCCGGACGGGTAGTAAGATGTATGCAAAAATACATATTAATTAATGATTAAATTATAAACAAAGGCTATTAACGTAGTAGGGGTGAGAAGGATATTTTTTAAGGAGTGTACCCACGTTAGCGTGGAGAAGGCATGGTACGCTCGGTAGAGATTCAGACCTTCCCGGGCAACCCTTTCTATTGAGAACCTGACGTTTTGGACACGGTGACCACCAGTACGAGTACACGGTCTACAAATCTCCCTTTGAATCAAGGCTGACGTTTGTTTCTATACTAATTGTATTACGTCATTAAAGTGTGAGTGGATTGTGACGCCTCTTAAGAGACTCTTTTGGGAAACATTTCACGCCCGATGGAGACTGAGCTTCACCTTGAATAAAGTTTTCTCGGGTCCTCTTTTTTTTTCTTTTTTTTTTTAAGTCCTTCATTCTCGCATTCCATAGTTTCCTTCCGCCCTTGCCAAGTAGATTCTTAGTTTCTTTGCACTCTCTTTAATTCTTTTTTTTCTGTCTCTTTCTCCCACCACCCAACCTCTCTTTACTGTAATTAGTTTTATGTGAGGCTCTGAGAAAAAAAAAAGCAAACATCAACTTGTTCACTTTTTTATTCGTTCAGTTCCTCAGTTGCCATTTACACTTCCACACGTGTGTGTAATTTTTTTTATTCTTTTCTAGGATTCCGTTTTTTTTTGTTTGTTTTTTCGGCATTTCAGCTTTGTTCTGTGAATTTCCCAAAACTCCACAAATAATTCATGGCGTGTTTTCTCTTCGCTTGGCCTGCGACTTTAAAGCAACCTTAGCTTTCTCCGTGAATGTTGGGGGAGTTTTATATTTTAGCCCAAGTGGGGGAGCTACTGTAGGTGTTGCAAACTCGTCGCTTCTTACGGATTACATTTAAGAAGGGGGACTAGCTTACAGCAGTAATATTTATGTAAATTAACTTGGAATGTAAATTTAAACGAACGAGTAAAAGAGTGGTAGTTTTATATTTGCGTGCTCACAGAGTCTTACTCCCCCTCCTAACCACCCCTTCCTCCTGTCTGGGATATTTGCATATTTACAGTGATGGGGAAAGAAGGAGGAAGGTAGAGTTTAGAGGATATATACACAAATTTGCTTAGAGGAAGAGTGAGAAACCATTTATGAAAATAGCACAGCCTGGATTAAAACCCTGACCCCCTCCGTCATTGGCAAAATTGACAAGATGAGATGAACATATTTTACGTGTGTCTATATAAACTCGGGCCTGTTATTTGATTTATTATTATTATTATTATTATTATTATTATTATTGCTATACGTCCAACACCAGGGCTACTCACACCCAACCCGTTTCGGTGGCTGCATAATTTGAGGCGCTACTCTCGTAATAGACTAAACTACCAAGGACGGGGAGATCAGGGTTCGATACTGGTTGGGTGAACTGAGAGTGATTTTCCCTAAATGGTTTTTTCACTCTCCCTCCAAGCAAATTTGAGTGAACTTGATATAAATTAAACCTTCTTAATCCCTAACACAGTAGTGTAGTGTGACATGGTGCTAAACATGAAAAAAATAAAAAAACTAACACGCATTAATGGCCACGTGAGCTAAGACATCAGTTTCGCTTTAGAGGGTATTTCCGATGGAGAGGTTGAGGTTCGAATCTCATCCCGAAGCGTTGGAGGAAGGGAGGAGGGATCCTAATGTGATTTTTCACTGTATTTTCCTCATTCCTTATCCTCCATAACTCGCGCGAATTTTCCTCTTAACTAATCTACTCATTCTTTTCCCTCAGAGCAATTATTTGGTGTTAAACGTACTATTAGGGGGGAAATATGGCTAGTTTTGATTGTTTTTATGCCAAAATTTAGTTGGTACGACTTTCTGATATTATTTTCAGGTATTCAAAGTGTAAGTATTAAGGATAATTAGTGGAGGCGCTAGCTCACATTGAGCATGCATTTCAAGTATGACAAAATTTGACTTCTATTCCTTGTTTTGGGGATCCTGGCAAGTATGAAAAGTGATGTTGTCAATTCTGGGGGTGGTCGATAACCCGTGGGGGAGGGGATGAATAGNATTTCTTCTATAGAAACATAGAGTTTAGTTTTCTGCACGTGCTAATCTCAACAGTTCTTGAATATCTGTAATAAGCATAGCAGCATTTGGTGACAAACTTTTTAAATAAAGATAAAAAGTTGTCATTAAATTCCAGGCCATCTTTGACTGATATTCAAGAACTGTTGAGATTAGCACGTGCAGAAAACTAAACTCTATGTTTCTATAGAAGAAATATTTTATTTATTTCGTTCAAAAAATGTTAATGCTATAAAAACTGCAAAATTAATCCACTAAACTCACGCTCACTAGCACCCCACCTTAAACAATGAGGGGGCCTTACTCTATATAAGAATAATGTGTTATCCAAATACGTATTTTTTATGCCTGAACAAATTAAAATTCAATACATTTCAGTTTTTTTTAAAAATGAAGAGTTAAATTTTTTAGCACCGCGTCTTACTACCCGTTCAGGTTATACGCTTAAGTACTAATCACGCAAATGGGTTAGGAATTGGGAAGGTTGAATATAGGGGAAGTGAACCCACATTTGTGTGTAGGTATAGTGGAAAAGCATTTAGGGAAAACCACCACCCAGTTTACCCGACCGAGATTCGAACCTCGATCTCCCCATCCTCGGTAGTCGAGCTCAACACGACTAGCGCGTTAGCCAACTACGCCACCGAGGCGGGTAAGGGTTTGATATTAAATATTTGTTAGTCCTCAAAAAAATGTTATTTACCTCAAAATACAAACTTATGTGCAATTAGCTTCTCCGCCATTTTATTCTTCGTCAATAATTAGTTCGTTGTTGTTGAAGTTCTTGCAGCCGTTAACGTGACCGGAACAGTCCGCACAAAACCAAGTTTCGCTTAAATTACAAACGCAAAAAACTTTTCAGACATACATTTTGACACCTACATGGAAATAGCTTTTTTTTAATGGACTGTTTAGTTAGAACATGTCGTATGTTAGCTTCAGTATCTGTAGCGTAATCAAATCCCAACAAATTAAGTGGATCAATAAATGCATTTAATGAATTCTCCCAAACATGAAGTTGAGCTAATACTCTGAGTACATGAAGTCTAAAACTATCATAAGTGCATGGTAGAGAACTAATATTATTTAAGAAGTTAAGGTTGGCTCAAAATAAAATGTGTCTACTCGCATCACAAGTTTGTCCAGACTTCTTGATATGCTGTAAATATAAAAATTCAAATACGTTTAGTTGATTTTTTACAAAGGTATTTAAGTTAAAGACTTAAGTATCGATATTACTGTTTGCTTGGCCGATTTTAGGGCTCTTTTTTTTGTACCCAGTTTACTTGTACACCCTGTCAGAGCCTGTAACGCTGGCAAAACTTCACCATCTGAATCCCCATAATACTCTGAAGCAATGTGGCACACAAGACATCTTCTATTTTCACTGACCCCAGCAATTATCAAAAGGCCAATACAACCAACAGTTATGAATGATTCCAAAATAGAATTCTAGGTATGAAAACGTCAGTGTCAGGACTGTGAATAACAACACCGCATGAATAATTCTGTGGAATAGCTTCATAAGCATGAAATAACATTCTAGAATCAGCCTCCAATTGATAACTTGCAAAATGTGTTATCCTGGAAACATGTTGTTCATAGTTATTCTGAGAGCATTCGGTTCCATTCAAAAACTCTCCACCAATAACAAGAGGACAGCCTTTTGAAAGATAAGCATTCTGTCAAATGAAAATTAATAGGAACATACATAAAATTGTTTTGTTTTACTTACTGTGTAGGTATCTAGACTACTATTTTGGAGGTTATGTGATCTCTTCCTGTATTCTCACAATTAGTGAATCTTCCCCAGCTGATCTTCTCTCTTGCTCTTCAAATTTTATGGATGATTTCCTGTACTTGTCAAAAACTACGTCAAGGCGTGTAACATTAGTCTGTTGCAGCACTTTCTTATTCTGTCCAAATGAAAACTTGCTTGATCCCCAAATGTTTTAGTCTTCGAAAGGACCACAAAGGGTACTGAATGTATAAGTGCCATTCCACCCATAAAGTTCACTTCTTCTAGACTAAAGGAAATATATTTATATTTCTTGTGAAATTGCTCTCTACTGCAATTTCGTTCATAAATTTTGCTTTCTTTCTTTTTTTGAGAATGCCAGACCAAGGACCATGAAAGACCAAGGTGGGGGGATAAAGCAGTACTCATGCGTTATTAACTCTGCAGTACTAGTATTTCTCTTTATAACTAAAAGAAAATCATAATGTTGATAGTTATTTTCTATAAAGCTCCTTTTTTTTTTATTATCTTTCTTACTGGATTATATTGCTGAGTATGCGAAAGATTTAACAGCAATCCGTTCCGGAGGTGGAAAAATCTTTTCATTTTGTCAACAAAACGCTCTATTTAAATTTTTTCGTACCTACATTTCTTTACCGATGGGTTGCACCCTGATCAAGAATGATGCTACTTCCTCTCCATTTACTACTAAGACACTCACAGTGTTACGTAAACAATTTTTTTTACTGATTATCGTTTTCAAAAAGGAATATTATAATTATTTTCATATTACGTTCATATCTGACACTTACATTTGTGCCCCCATTCACCGTGCGAATATTCATCTAAGTCACCAATGGGATCTGAGATCAAAACATATCACTCTAACAGTCTCATGCAATGACGGTTTACTGTGATAAAATAGGCACCATTTGTTTGTCGCTTGAACATTACTAGATATTCCTGTCCAGCCACCAATAACTTTAGAAGAAAGGATAAGTATTTGCTAAAGAGCATGATCAATAGCAACACAGTTACATTTTCCATTCTCCCGTTTTGCTGTAAAATTTCCTTGTTTAAAGGCATTTAAGACTTTCTCAGGTAGTTGAGACATCAGATCTATACAAGATGCAGCCACAGGCATAGTTGTAGTTATTTTACATTTTACCTGCCCTTTTTTTCTTTAGATTTAATTTAATTATTAAATTCAACTGCAAAACAAAGTCCATAATAATTATAGCCCTACCTAATAGGAACCAATTATATTTTTTTATTTTGATACGATGAACGCGTTGGAAGTTATAGAGGAAACAAAATTACACCCCTAATGTGCTACTCACCCTCTCCCCCACGGGTTGTCGACAACCCCCGGAACTGATATCACTTTTCATAATCAACTGGGTCCCCAGAACATGGATAGGAAGTCAAATTTTGTCATACTTGAAATGCACACTCAATGTAAGCTAGCGCCTGCTCCAAATGGGAATAATAGTAATCATAAAATACTAATGTAACCATTGTAAACACTTCCTGAACACCTGCCGATGGCGATTGAATAGTTACATTAATTATTCAATTATTTACTGTTTGTAAAGTATTGAGCTTGTTATAGCACTCTATTTAATCACGATATTTATTTATAGTCACTGCAATAAATAAACAAATACTATTGTGTAAATTTATAAATTTTGAGTTAAAAAGATTGAATCCTATATTTTCGAAAGCATATCTAGTTCTAGCCAAAGCTGTCCCTTTAAAAAAATAACTGTGAATACTCAACTTTGGGATATTAACATGATTTATTAAATACAATGTGAATTTGATTGTGTATTCTCTGTGTCTGGTGACAAAATTATTTTATCAGCTCTCTAAATCGACATAGTAAAAGTAATACGCGATTTTATTTCAAATTTAATAATATTAATATTATTTTAACTGTAGAGTTGCAATATATTGCAACGCTTTTTTCTCTCCTCTTGCCCAGACTGACCTGAGTCTTCCTCGGAAAGAAAGTTTGGTGGGAGGGACAATAGAATGTTGCAATACATGCGTAGCTTATGGAACAATCGAGAAGGTAGAACTTATCTGATGAACGTCTTACGTTTTATTTTAAGTAGCTGCATGTGATAATGGGTCGTGTAATCAATTTGTTCAGAGCAGACTCCATTGTGTAAGCCCACAAGCGAGCTGCACCGACCAAACGGCCACCACCATTAGCAATGATAGTGCCGATATTTTCGGTCAGCACAGAGAGCCCTCCTGCCGTTAATCTCAGTTTTCTAAACCAGAGCTGCTACTTTTTTATTCAAGTATTTGCGGATAGAGGTTGCAATGTGTTCAGCACAACGAGCCCTCCTGGCGTTAATCTCAGTTTTTTAAACCGGAGCTGCTACTTTTTATGATTAGCACCACGTTTTAATACCTATTCCGGCTATACGCATATATACTTATTACTCTAATGAGTTAGATATGAGAATTTAGAGGAAGTGTACCCACATTTGCTTGGAGGGAAGCTCCTCATTTTACCTCACGAGGCTGAGTTTGACCCCGTTCCTTTGTTCAGAGCAGTAATTACATTAAATTAATAATTTATCGAGGTTTAATTATTTATTTCAATTGAATTATAATATAATATATCACGGTCTCATACCCGCGGATAANAAGGAAGCTCCTCATTTTACCTCACGAGGCTGAGTTTGACCCCGTTCCTTTGTTCAGAGCAGTAATTACATTAAATTAATAATTTATCGAGGTTTAATTATTTATTTCAATTGAATTATAATATAATATATCACGGTCTCATACCCGCGGATAAGAGACAGGGCATGGTAGTAATCAAGTAACAAATCCCCGAGTTGTACGATCCACAAGTGGGATTAGTACAATCTTACTATACTGCGATTTAAATTGATTTAGGATCCGCGTGGTGGGTAGGCTGGGGAGCATAGTTGCCACATAGCGGGAGTTTTCGCGTTACTACTATGCAAGCATACTCAGTGACTGTCAAGAAATCTGGCAACATGCATCGTTTGCTATGATAACTACCCTTCACGGATCGGTCAGGCATGTGATCAGCATCCTCACCCAACTCCAGCTGCGTTGACCACAATCCTAAAGCAGTTTAAAACACAGTAAACTCCTGTGGGCTATCTGGATTTTTACACCATAGGGTAAAGGCTAGGAAGGTCACATTTAGAGTAAATGTACCCACATTTGCATTGAAGAATGGAAAGGCATCTGGGAAAATCTAAATTCAATATCCCTGATATGAATTAAAAATCCAACCCATTCGTTACTGGCACTTCATCTTGTTTAGAGAGGACGCTTAGTCCCTCCGACCACCGATTCAGGTGTACATACTTGTTTAATTGAAGTGTTTTTTTTTATAACATTTTCATCCACATTTGTTTTTTGTTAATACATATGAAATCTCAATCTTAAGTGTTTTAGTGTGTTTGCGACTAAAATGATTTTTTAAGTTTTTTTAATAGATAAACTTAAAATTATTTGATGTGTCAAAATCCGGCTTAAACCAGTGACTTCCCATTATATTAATTACAAATGAAACATGAGTAATTAACTTAAAAAAAACTATTCTAATCATTCTCATCTAAGAACGTAGATAGTAAAAGTTGTTGATAAACTTTCACAAAAGCATAATAATTTAAAAAAAAACAAATCCATAAAAATCTACTCTAATCCAAAATTGTGTTTAAAAGTTATCGTAACGGTTGAATAGCGTTTCACCAAAAGTCGTTGCCAGTTTATACCATCAGAGGGGTGGCTTTCATGGAAAGAGGATGAAGGGGGGTGGAAGGGATTGCATGAGGGGGTAAGAGGGGATAGGGTTTGTTTCCTTACAGGAAGTCCCGGTATTTACCCAGAGACCCGTCGAGAGGGAAAAAAGAGAAGGAAAGCAATGAAGATGTCTAATTTATGACAGCCTCATCTTTCTTTCCAGGCAGGCCTCGCTTCTTTCTGTATGGAGTTGGTCTTTAATTAAAACTACTACTAATGAGAAGGAGGGTGGAGGGGGGGGAGGGAGGGATGATGGAAGGTAACTTGAGACGCAAGTAAAGAAGACTGTTCCATCCGAACCCCCTTCCCCTAACCACCATTCACACCAACACTTTACTCTGCTGGGACTATGTTTCGCGAACTGGTAGGAACATGCACCGTTGACAAGAAGGACGCCGTTGCTAGTCCGCGTGACTAACCGCCGAGACGCAATGCAGACATTCAGAAATCCCGAACTAAGGCGGCAGTCTGGTGTAGTTTGGTTTGTTGTGGACAGGGAGTTCAAGAGGTTCTGAATACCGGAAGCTATACTGACGGTGTTTTCCCCCCTAGATAGTTTCCTATTATCCTTCCAGGAAAATGTCACTTGATTTCCAACGAATCTATCTTATACAAAAATCAAAAAATTCTCAACAGTGGTAGCCGCAGCCTTAAGATCATTTCGATTATTACTGGAATCCATTCCGATAGTTATTAGTTGATGTAGAGGCTGTATAAAACTAAAATTAAACGTAAAGTATGACCCGAAATAGGTGAACAAATATAGTGTGATAAAGAGTTTTCACTATTATTAATATTATACATATTTACAAAGATATATAAATAGTTTTATCCTCAAGGCAATGCAACTCAACCTAACTATGACGTCGACCACACTTAGTGTGGGAGCTAGCTATACAAGTTTTATATTAAATTAATTTGTATAATATACGATAGCTGCGAGGAAATGTATTTATTGACAATAGGAAGGAAACCACAGAAGTTTCAGAGATTAATTTGGACATTAAAAGATCACTTTGTATGGTTAAAAAATTGTTTTGGAACTTAATGAGTTTTACTGGTTTTTATTATTATTTATTTTATATCCAAGCACGTGCTTCAATATAGAAGATTTATTTTCATATCTACTTTTATTAAAAAATAATTTGAAGCATATGCACAAATTGAAAGCGCATATTAATAGAATAAAATATTGTGTTTTAATAAAATGACGTTGAAATCTAATATCACAGTACTTGAAGTAAGGCGATACTACAAAGATATAATATTCTCTTAAAAGTTTGATTCTCGTCATTTTATTTAAATTGAAACCTTTCGTTTGCATTTTATGTACACTGATTTTGGTTGGAAGAACAGTTTTGAAAATTCAAACATATTTCTTCACGGCAAACATGGATTTTATTTTACTATATTATTTGTGTCATTTAATGGGTATTTATAATATTTATCAAAAGTTATATCTGTAAATAACATGACTTGAAGTATGACTATATTAAAATGGTGTTAATAACTTTAGTAGCTACCAGATACTGGCCCTCCTACCAAAATCGGGGTGTAGCTATAATTATTATAGGTAGCATGATTAGTTCTGGGAACAATATAGATCTCACTCCCTCCATATTTTTAAGTAAGGAAGTTCAACGTAATATAATTTCATTTTAAATATACGTCTAAGATCAGAGACGTATAAAATTTAATGAAATAATTTAAAACTGGCTTGTGTATGCACTGTTGATTCATTTAACTTGGTATTCTTGTGTTTAATGATACAGTACCCACCATGCTACACGCTAAAACCGTGTCTGATAATTTACACTTATCTTTGTCTGTATGTTGGTTGGTCTACATCACTTTAGACTTCTTGGTAGATGGAAATTGTATGGTAATCTGATTGTACATAGAAGGACACTTTATTAAAGATAATGTAAAGTTTTTTAAACGGTTATATTTCAGTAAGTTAACACACACTAACTTTTTTATTAATACAAAATGACGTGACACACAAATTTGAATAGTCATGGTTGTTTTATCGTCACTACAGTCATAAGATTTCCCTTTGTATTTCCAGTTGAAATAACTCCCATAATTTCTCCTTGGATTTTAATTTCATATTTTTCCTTGGTAATAAAGAAATATAAAACAAATTAATACTGCATTCAGTAATACATTATATTCATTGAGAATAACCGTAGATCACGTAGTTTAAGACGTCTATCTCTCAATAGATGTCAACATTTAAAAATATGTCTTAACGTATTAGATCGATAACTTAGAAATTTAAATTCAAATCATTTGAGATAGCTATCATTTGAAAAATCTTTTGAGTGGCCACCATCTTAAATCAAATTCCAGATCAAAACACCATGTACAATACAGTACATTATCTTTTGACCTAAGTTCAAAGAATGTTTCTGTAAAATTTCTTTAAAGTTTGTCCACGCACTTGGTAGTTATCATGGAACAAACATTCGGACCCTAAAAAAGAGGGACAGAGAGAAGAAATTACAAATGGCTGATTAAAAACAGAAACTCGTTACGTTTGGTAAACTATTTCTAACCATTTTGAGTAATCATTTTTTATTATATTTACTAAACATAAAAACTGTATCAAAAATTATTAGATATAGACCACTGGTGGGGAAATGTCCCTTTAAGGATAAAAACATTACCTGCATAAAATCTTTGGGCTTGCTTTTTGCTTGCTAGCTATTTTTAGGATGAATATGGATATTAAAATGACCTAGTATGGTACATAAATTATCTAATAAAAACCCTTTAACGAGAACTTTCAACGTAATGTTTCGTTTCAGAAAAGAGTAGACATATTCAAACAAACATTACAAGATAAAAAAATCGACTATCATTGTCTGTAAAAAAGTGAAATTATTTATTTTTAGTATATAATATATGTGACTAATAAACACATAGAACTTTGCTCTCTTCAACCATATTGATATTTTCAAAACATTTGCTAGACTTGAAAGAATAAAACCAAAACTGTAATAATGGTGATTTTAATAAAAGTAATAGAGTCATTAAAGTACTAAATTTACCACCCAAAAATCAAGCCATCACTATGAAAAGTGTTTTTTTAATTTAAAAATCATCTGGAATTCATTGTGAGCTTCATGAATTAGGCAAATGCGCTGTGTATATAATTTTATACCTAGATAAAATTACCTTTGTAGAGCAGAACTTCCCCCCGCAACCTTGTTTCGCTTTGAAATGTTACAGGTGAAATACCCCCATTCCACTGACTTCCATCAGTTTTCATCGACTTCATTTGTTTAGTAATTCAACGCTAGCCCTAGATTGGGCTTTCAATTCATGCCGTTTACTTTGTATGGCTATGAATAATGTTGGCTACAAAATGGACCCAAGTAATGTAAATGTGCTGATAGCTTTTGTTTAGTTAAGATCATAATGAATATTTTTAATCAGGAAAAATTATTAATATATTTTAATGTTTTGCAGATATTCTTATGTATGGTCTTTGTTAGTCTGTAATCCATTGTTTGTGTTGCATAAATGAATGAAACTATTAGCATTGTTAACGTTCGAATAAAAGCTACAACTTTAGTAAAAATACAAATATTTTAAATTTTATGCTACATAAATATTTACCGAATAGTTTTTTTATCGTACCTCTTACCTGTACCTTTAACTGAGAACTAAATATATGGCATCCCGTTGATAGGGGTTCCAGGTTTGACTCTTAGCAAGGATCGTTAATTTGTTTTTGTGTGCGCCACGTCATAATATCCGTTTTGGTTGAACTAATATAAGTAAGAAAGGTAGAACCTAGGAGAAGTGTACCATAATTTTAGTGGAGGGAAAGTTGGTAACCATTTAGGAATAAAACGTCTTAGTACATCTAACCAGGATTCAAACTCCAACATCTCCAGAACTGGAAAACCAGACCAGACACGACGACACTACATGTCCACTGGTGCGGGTAACGCCAATATTTTTTTTAAAGCAAGCTATATAGCTTGTACTTTCTGGTACCAACCTATTATATCACCAAACGCCTTGGATTCCATTTAATTTTAGAACTTACACAACACCCAGTCTCTCCTCTCCTGTCTTAATATCGTCATTGGGAAAGAGGAAAAGCCCAATTTCACCGATTATAAATATTTTGGAAGTATTTGCGATAGAATCTGAAACACTTATTTTAGTAGACAGGTGCATAATCTACTGAGATAAGCCAATTTTAAAATAACAATTAATTAAGTTTTTAAAATATCCTTAGCACAAGTGGAGCTATTAGTATTTGGGACCTTGGCTAAGACTGCCTGGCGCACCGCGTGGATACTAGATCCATCCCAACCAGAATTGTAACTATAGTATATCAGAGACTTAGCTCTTTACCACGGACGAGGCCATACACGAAACAGATGTGTCCCTTCTATGATGCGTGGATCTATTTCATGTCATGGGTTCAACAGACATAAACATCCATATTTTATGTTTAAAAGTTTCATTTCTTGCACCGTTCGGTTTAACCTCGTATTCACATTATTGAAGTAAAGAGGAAAATGGTAGAATTTAGAGTAAATGTAACTACATTTTCGTGGGGAGAGTGAGAAACAATTTAGGAAAATCCCCAACTGTGATTAGAGCTTTTTATCTTTTCATCACCGGTGATTAAGTTATAATGTGATGATGATAATGCTACCCTATTATAAATATTATTTAAACTAGAGAATACTTCAAAATATATTAACTAACCAAACAAATTTTATTTTGCTTTGTAAATCTGTAACCATTAATATAATAATGAATACAAACATTAAAGTTGTATTTTTTAGAACAATATCACTTTATGTTATAATATTTAATCGGTAAAACAAAATCTCTAAACACTTAAATCCAGATAACTATGTTAATGCCATTAAATTGTGTTAAAAGTTTCGACGTTCAGCAGTTGCATAGGAGTTAGTCACGTGGCACTGCACATGTAATAATGGCAAGCACTTTCGGTGAAGTAGGACCGTTAATGATGTCCCTCAGAACGTATTTGAATTTTTAGATGGACTGGTGTGTTGTTTACTATTACTAATTTTGGTGTGTTCTGCTGTGGTGCTCCAAGATGTCGAGATGTGTAGTGCTCACGCATAGCTCCTATGCAACCTGTAGTACACGCATGCTTGACAGCTTTGCTCTGCCGGTGCTGTACACTGAGACTTTGAACAAAATTTAATGGCATTACATAGCTTTCTGGATGTAAGTCTACAGGAAGTTTGTATTACTTTTAGTTCAAACAAATTATATATGCAGTTTATGGACTTCTGGACATCCTGTGTATGCGTATAGACCGAACGTGTAGTAAGACACAGCGTTAAATAAGTTTCTTGATTCTTGAAGAAAATTTTAAAATATCTAAAGTCACTAACTTGTAACAAATTAAGGTGGCTATACATTATTAGTAGCAAAATGTTAGTAACAAATATGTTACTGAACAATTTTTTGAATTTTTGGTAAATGCGGGTGACAAAATGTTAAAAACTATGTTTTCGACAAAAGATATTGGTAGCATGTCATGAGCAATTAAACGAAAAAATTAAAAGTAAATAGCAAAGTTATTGAAACATGTATATTAACACGTTAATAAACGAAAGAATTTTCGGTAATAACATATTATTGGCAGCTCCTCAAGTCCGAGTCATGGCTTCCATAGACACCGACTTGTTAAACACATTGGGGGTGCTTTATAAAAACGGGAGTGGGGGTGGTATAACATTGGTAAATTTTAGAGGTGCCGTATTTAAAAAATGGCCAAAATTAAGGTGCAATTTGTTAGTCTCAATGTATGTTTGATCAAATAAAATAAAAATAAATTGAACAATAGAAAGCAAATATGCACATCACAAAAAATACATACGATACGAGTACTGCCACTAACCAAACTATAATGGAAACGTGTTGACTAAAATGTCATGTACAAGAGTGGAGTAATACCAACTTGATCACGTTTGCTTACTTATCAGATGCCAGCACCTGCCACTTTCTCTGCTAGAAAACACTTTTCGCAGTGCAACACCATATCCAAAATAAATATATCGTCATAATATTAAGGTTGTTAAAAATCTGAAATATTGGTAGGTGAAAATAGTTTTGCGATATTTTTGCTTCACAGGAAGAGGTGGTTTTGTGTAGTGATTATTGGGGCAGGAAGACAGAAAAATAAGAAAAGGTTATGGGTTCAACAATATATCACGAAAGAACTCAACCTGGCTGTAAACTGATCTATGTGTATAATGCTATAAACAGAGTTCCCAATAGTAATAACTTGTTAGTAACATTTTGGTAACAACATCCTTTGAGCAGGACCACCTCCAGAGCGGTCGCAAAATTTATGTTACTAACAAAACTAGCAAAATTGTTATCTACATGTTAATCGGAAAAAAAATAACAAATGCTGAAAGAAAATGTTATTTACAAAAGTTAATAGCAAAATGTTATTAATATTTTTAGTGACTTTTAACAATGTTATTAACAAATGTTATTAACAATTACTGTTGCTAACTAAAGTTAATAACATTTTATGGGCCTATTTTTAAAATATGTTAAAAACATTGCTAATAACG
>CABFWB010003966.1:10385-67857 GCA_902151455.1 Timema bartmani
GTCTGTCTGTCTGTCTGTACCTCCAACTAGAGCTTAAACTATTTTACCGATCGGGCTAAAGCTTGGTATCTAGGGTTTTCATAGGGTTGCCCCGAGGGATTTTTGGAATTGGATATCTAACCCTAAAATTAAGGATAGTTTACTGAACGGCAAAAAGAGAAAAAGTCGATTTTCTCAAAATCAGCTATAACAATTTTGAATAAATTTCATTTATAAACCGTTATAAATATTTCAAACAAAATGGCTACTCTCAATATTGCGGCAAAATGACTTTAAGGTCTCCGGTCTGATGCGTAAATTATAATTTTTTTCATATTTCCGAAACTATTTGTGATAGGAAATTATTTATCATTACAAATATTTAGATATATTTATAATACAAATATTTTACTTGAAGCATATTTTTACTAAACTAATAACTTTCAAGTTATACGCAAATATATATATTTTTTAACTTTTTGAACGCAAAGGGTAAAGTATTGCGACCGTAAGAAAAATCTAACCTGAAATGTTGATGGATGTCGACGTTTCATGAACCCCCGAGCCCTAAAAAGTGGTCTTTGAAATGCTGTCTGTCTGTGTGTCTGTTTAAACTTAAAATTAAGAGTAGTTTAATAAATAACGAAAAGAGAAAAAAAAATTGATTTTGTCAACATTGGCTCTAACGAATTTGATTAAAATTCGTATCTATGCGTTGATTAAGATTATAAATAGACAGGCTATTTTCATTTTCCCATGAACATGACTTTTAGGGTTCTTTACAGAAGCGGAAATTTCCGTATCTCCGCAACTATTTGAGATACTAAGTAGCTTATCATTGCAAAATTGTAGTACTATAAAAAATAAAAAACTTTTATATGAAATATATTTTTATAAAACCAACCGTTTCTGAGGTATTGGCAAATATATTAATACAGTTTTGTGAGCTTTAGCTGTAAAGAGATACTACTTAAGTTTTAGCGCAATAATTCTCCAATGCCATAGAGTAATGAAATATAAGTAAGTTTCTCAAAAAGTTTGTTATTTTTCCTTAAACCTCTTAGGAGAAATGTTTGTACAACAATGATTTATCTCCATTTTAGATTCAATAGGCAATATTTACATTTTTTATTGGTCAAAATCTATAAATGAAGAATTTAATAGCAATGTAATTACATGCAGATGTGCAGCACCTAATAAAATGTTGAAAATTTTAACCGGAATCCAAAATTTTAATACGAAGGGTTAACCCTTGTGGACCCAATATTGATCTTTTTTATCGGTCCAAACATACAAATAAGGACATTAATTATTTAAAAATAAAATAATAAAATTTAAAACCGGGACTCAAAAAAGTTTTACATAAATATAGTGCAAATTTTGCTCGGGTTTGTTAATGTATATTATTTCGTTTCACATTTATATTACGAGTTTTGAGTAACTATCTACATTTTTAAACAATAGAACTAGAAAGTCCATGCGGAGTTCCGTACTATTTATTTATCATACCTGCAAGAAGACTTTGAATGCAACACTGTTCACTTTCTTCTAAACTTAGGGTTACATACTCAGACACCGTGGTAGATAATAATTCCGCCGTTGCTTGTTCCTTTCATACACCAAGAACCGTAGGACCCAGACACGTTGAAAGGGTAGCCAAAAGTATACTTTCGGTCCTCCAAGTCTTCTACCCATTCTGTACCAATAAAGATTTTATTTCAGTACTTGTTTGACTTCGTTTATAGATAAGTTTCAAGTCGGCATGTCCTTTAACGTAGCGTAGCATTCGTTTAGACGCTTTCCATAATTCTAAATGGTACAATCTTGATGACAACTTAGTTATCCCAGTGATTCACACAAGTTTTGGCCTGACATAAACATTCTTTACATCATACTTCCAAATAATTTGCGGTATCTTGTTTACGAACTGCATAGTCCAAAGTTCCAGAAGTTTTACAGACCATTGTTAGATTTTTTTTCTGAGAAATTTCAATTAATCTTGTTTACAAATTTTGAACTTTATATACAAATCCTGAACTGTCCATATAGTTTTCATCTTGAAATTATTGCTTAAGAATCTTTTCAAGAAGGATGCACATTCTTGAGAGTTTGAGCCAACTAACAAAAGATTGCCGACAAAAATTAGGGGTAGAAACTTTCTTTTCCTTCATTTCTGTTAAGTAAGCAATAATAATTTGGAGATATTTTAAATCCATTCTTTATTACCAAAGAATTAAGTTTATCATTACAATAGCGTGTAGATTTTTTTTCATTACATATCAAGATTTCTTTATTTTCCAAACTTTGGTAGTCCTCAGTGATATTCTCACGGTACTTGCATGAACACCTCTTCCTCTATTTCACCATAAATGAACGAACTTCTCGCATCCATTTGGTGGATAGGCAACCCAAATAATTAGTAATTGGAAGCAAAACTCTAAGTGTTAGCAATTTGGAAAATGGTGCTTATATCGCTGATAAATCCAATTGTTCAAATTTTCTGGAAGCCCTTTGCCACCAATAGTGTATCAAATATTTCTGCTTTTTCCAGTCTCACTCTTCTGTCTAGTAAAGATCCATCTAAACCGTTGTATTTTCAGGACTATCCACTTCCCTTCATAATTCATTTTCCCTCATAGATTCTAACTCTTGATGAATCGTCAGCTCACACTGTTCCTGTTCAGGATGCTTAGCGGCATCTTCAAATATTCTAGACTCTTCAAGATAAAACAGGAAACTTGTTTCTTAATATTCAGGTTTAACAGGTTGTTTCAGTTGAGTTCAGTTTTTAAGAGCCTACCTATTTTCTCCTTAATCAGCTGTTTTATAATCAACTGGTTTGAAAACTCTTCTTCGCTCTAACTTCTCCCTCCATTTTCTACTTCTTTACTAATTGTTTATTGTTCAATCTCTTTTCGTCCATCCTCAGTTTTTTAATATTTTCAAAAATTATCCTGAGATGTTGCCCTATAAAATCTCTGTATCAAGTTTGAACAAAATTCATCAACAGGTTTCAGATTAGTAGCCAGGAAAATAAAACCAGACTGATGGACAGGCAGAGAGACAGACGGATGGACAGGCAGAGAGATAGACTGATAGACAGGCAGAAAGACAGACAGAATTGTAAAATCCCTTTTTTTGCGTTCGGGAACACATAAAACGTAAATACTCGCCAAATTATCTGTAGCGACATTTTTCACGATTAAAATAATTTATCCTTTTTTTTGTGAAAGTAAAAATCCAATCCATTCAAGCTGCTTATTTTTATTAAGTCATTATTATCAACTTTTTTTTCTCGCGTTATCAGAAAAGCCTTTTCTTTGTCTCGCGTGTTCTTGAACAGTGGCAGGTATATGAGCCTGTGTATAGATCATATGTGTGGCTGGGTTGTAGAGCTATGAAAGTATTCTGATATTAAAAAAATATATAAATAGGATAACATTTTATGTGTTCAACATTGATCATATTCTACAAATTGCACTATCGCATAGGTATTGATACTATCCATCTAAAGTCGTAGCTCCGGATCAATTTATTTAATGAATGAATAATTATTATACTAAATAACTCGTAGTAATTTTTATGACTGTAACATAATATGATCTTACTGACAGTACCGGTCGCTTGTAATACATTAAAATTTATTTTATAGGGTTTGTATTAGGTTCATATATTGGAATTATTAAAGAGAGATATAATATCTTAAAATGATAGGGTTTTACTTGAACTCTTTCTTTAATGAAGGCTTATGGATATATTCTTAATCCCTATTAAGTATCATTTCTGGTTCTATGATTTTAAATGAATTTCTAAACCTCTGCAAACATATAATAAAAAGGTACTCTTAATCTGTTATATTAATAACTAACTGAAGTTGTGTAGAGTTTTAGTTGGAGCGGTATTGTTTTTTTTAGTACCGCATTCAACTATCCTTTAGAGTAATATGCTTATGTACAAATTAGGCTAAAGGATCTGTATTGATTGTATGTCTAATCTATCTGGAGATATATTGATCCTTCAAATCAAAATAAATGTATACTGCTAAATACAAATGCATGTTAGAAATATTTATAGATTAGTCTCATAATTATTTTTACAAATACGAATGGTTTTGCTACCCCTTAGATTTTTCACTTTCAAATTGGCAAATTGTTTTATTTTTGTGGCAACATGGATTTATATACACTTTCCAGTAAATTGCCTTTTTTTTATTTACGTTTAGTGAAACATAGGCTAATATAGGTCAATTACTAAACAAAGAGCTATCCCTAAGAAGGAAAATGATAAATTTGGTCCACGATAAGCTTGTCAAAATCAATTAATGTTTTGTTTTCAGGTTTAACTGTGCGGCACAAGGGAGAATGTAGATATTATTAAACAGGAACCTGTTGGTTTCGACACAAAAAACCATAAAGAAAATGTATTGTTATGAAAAGTTACTGCAGATCAATATAATATGTTTCATTTAAATAAGAATACATTTTATTTTACTGTTGTTTGTGATATAATACTAGAACGAATAGATTTTAATGTATTATATTTTTATTTTAAATATTAATATGGCAGTGCCTAATATTTTAGATTATTTTTTGCTCATTTGTATGTTATATATTTGTCTAACAATATATACAGTATATTTTGTAAATAAATGTGATAATTAAAAACAATTTCCGTAGTTGTATGGATCTCAATGTTGTGGATATTATAATTTGACAATAAGCTTTTGAATTATTGGCCGATTTTGAGAAGACATGATACTAGAATATCTCAATAGTGTAAGGATTATTTTTATTTTTTACCTTACGTGGTGTCTCACATTGTTGAATCAAATTGTAAGGTTCCGACGTGATGATGATATGAGTCCGGTTTTAATGCTACTTATATGTGAAGAGATTGTTATTTTATAGAAAAACTTATTTTTATTCATTTAAAGCAATTGATCCTGAATAATTATGTTTGCACAGAAGATGCCGCAGCTTAAGCTAGATAGCTCAAAGCACCGTGGACCGAATTTTACTTTTTAGATTAGCTTAGCGTGGACCGCTTCTCTGTAAGGCTGTGGACGGAACGGAGAAAGGAGCCTTCTTTTCGAGTATATTATTCGAAATAAATCGTTCTAGAGGCTTCTTTATGTCTTTCTTTCCTTCTTTAAGTTGCACCATGTTCTATTTGTTCCAGAAGGGAGGGAGAGAGAAAGAGAGTGGTTTCGATGTGGTTACATTTCACAAGTATTGGCAGAAGGGGGGTGTGGAAACATTTAACAAAAGAAAATATAAACTGACGACACAGAGTCGTTTTAAACAACAACAAAATAATTAAATGTTCACCAGGGGGTGTGTGAGAAAATTTCCTAACACATGTGGATACATTTAGTTTAATATATTCTAAAACTATTCGTTAATTTGATGTCCATTTTATCTCAAGAAACTGAATCTTCGAATATAATAATGGATATTATAAGTGTAAGGCAATTGCATAAAGGATTTAAAAAAAAATTTCACTACAGGTAGATATATTACCAAAAGCTTTATTTTTATTATTACTCTTATTATTATTATCATCATTATTATTATTATTACTATTATCAATATTATTTTTAGTATTACTGCTACAACCTTTAGTACCCTCTTTCTTACTATTACCTTTTCAAGTTATGCGCATACTTACTAATTATGCTTATGTGTTAGGAGTGAGGAAGGTTCTATATAGAGTAAATGTACACGTATTTTCATGGAGGTTTTTACAGGGGCCTCAGGAACCACATAGACCAGGCCCTACCAGTAATTTTTAAACTTTTTTTTTAACATAAAAACTATTATTTCTTTCCGACTTTCTTTTAACTCTACACAATATTTTGGAACAAACATGAATATGAAGTAGAGCATAGTTCTCTACACTATTGGATTCGTTATACAGAATTCAAATTAATATTATTCATTCCTCGCTACAAATGTCACGTGAGGACTGTATCAGTGCTCTAGTGACTGAATATAGAAGCTGAGCAGTGCTGGCTGTGACATAGGGATGGGAAAAGATGCTCCTTTAGTGGAGCAGGAGCAATCTGTTACTGCTCCACTACTGGACCTGTTCCTTTTACCTGCTCCTTTTTGTCACAGTTACTATATTTGTACCTACTCACAGCCTAGTTTTTTTTAGCACCGCGTCTACTGCCCGTTCTGATTATACGCATTTATGCCAATTACGTCAATGTGTTAGGGATGAAGATGGTTGATTCTAGAGGAAGTGCACCCACATTTGTTTAGAATGAGAGTTGAAAACGTTTAGGAAAAATCACCCTCAGTGCACCCAACCGGAATCGAACCTCAATCTCCTTGTCATCGGCAGTCCATTCTAGTGCAAGAGTGAAGCCAGAGACCAGAGGCTGGCAACCCTTTTGCTATCACGGGCTTTATGAGCTTAATTTTTTTTTTGGCTAATTTGAAAAAAAGTAAAGCAAAAAAAGTTCAATTTTACATTTCCCAATTAGTAATTAGCTCATAAGCCAATTTTTTGAACAAATGGTTTGTTTGCTAAATATTTTGTGGGCTAGATAAAATCAGTCAGTCAGTAGATTGCTGACTCTTGCCTTAAATAATTTTACCACCAAGCGGGTCCCTTCAATGTTAATCATCAACGTAACAATTTATTGTGAGAATACATCACATACTGTACTTGTATTGTGGAAATAATGTTTTGTACTACGAAAGCTTTCTTCCCCTTCAAAACTCATTGGTGACTCCCCAAACCAACTCTAAACTAGGCCTATGTTAGATAAGTAAGGTTGCGCCGGACCTGATCTCAGCGTTGTGACAAGAACACAAAGCATCCACTTCCTTTTTACTGTACGACTGCTCCAAAATATCTCCGGAGCATAAAGGAACAAGGTTGCTACGGACCTGTTACAGCGCTCTCTGTGAAAGAGACGAGGAACAAGGTTGCTACGGACCTGTTACAGCGCTGTCTGTGACAGAGACGAGGAACAAGTTTACTCCAGACCTGTTACAGCGTGTATTTGATCCGTGGAGCAGTGACAAAAAGGAACAGCTCCTTTCGTCTGTCAAGAACAGGTTGTGAATGTGACGTCAGAGGAGCAGTGACAAAGGAGCAGGTTGTGATTTCACAACCCATCCCTACAGTGTGACAGTCCCTCTCAGAGATGCCACACCCAGTGTGAGATGTCTCTTAAGGTCAATGCACCCTACCATTCTAGCAGGGTTATTATGACCACGACGCAAAACGAATTTGCGACCGATAGCAGATAGACGCTAGACTTTGCGTCAAAAGTTATTATGGCCGACCACTTTGCGAAAGCAAAGTCCTTGCGAGCGCAAATATTTTCCTAGTAGAGTGACGCTAAGTTGCGCAGACATTTTACTTGTCCTTTGGTTTGCGTTACAAGGTTATGTTTGCTAATTTTTTATAAATTATTAGGTGTTTTATGCTACCTGATTTAAACTCTCCATCTCATTGACCCAATACAATAAACTCAAAACGTTATTATGTGTGTTTCCCATATACTAACATTAAATATAGGCCTATATCATAGTTTAGGACAAGAGGGGGGATAGTACGCTTACACTGAATATTAAAAGAATATTTTCTTTGAAATATAACACTATCAAAATGTATTATTACTGACCATCAACACAGTGATAATTGGGACATTCCAATATTAAGATTAAATTGTTTGTAAGTCCTAGGCCTATAGTAGGTGGAAGTTATACCCTGATTTTGGTTAGAAGAACAGAAGAGAGAATTCAAACATACTTCTCTACGATCAATATTGATTGCATTTTAATATTTTATCTGTGTTATTTTAGAGTTATTGATAATATCTATTAAAGGTGACAACTGAGGATAAAATGACTTGATATATAAATATACTAAAATTGTTTTAGTAACTTTAGTAACTAGCTTCTACTGTTCTTCGTACCAAAATTATACTATAGTTAGGCTTCAACATATTTGGGGTGTTAGTAGTTTGTTTTGACCCACCTCATGGGGCAACATTGACCAAGACGTTAGTCTCTTTGGTCTAATTTTCCAATGGTGTGGAGGTTGGGATTCAGTTCTAGCTAGGTGTGGTGAGTGGTTTTATTTTTCTAAAGGTTTTCCCACACTCCCTCTACACAAATATGAATAATTTTATTATATATATATATATATATATACACCCTATTAGGGTAGAACACGTGGACAGATCAGTTGCCAAGACAATAAAAAGGTCTAATCTGTTTAAGATGCCAAATTAAAATAGGGCCTAGCTTAATGTTTATATGTGGTTTAGTTTAGGCCTAGGTTTTTTTATATTAGGGTATAACACATGGACAGACCAGTTGCCAAGACAATAAAAAGGTAGGCCTAATCTGTTTAAGGTTTTTTAATCATAAAAGGTTTACTAAATTTATCTGAAACCGATAATTAATAGTTAGACCTAGTTAACCTGAAGTGAATAAATTGCAAACAACTCATTCTAAAGAAAAATAATGTTCTTACATTCAGTCACATAACTAAAGTCTCAAGAATTCCTTTTAAATGAAAGTTGCATTTTATTATTTTTAACCATTTAAACCACCCTCTCGTTCACTTTATTGTTAACTTAGTAGGCTGACTGGATGTAAATGCCCATTGTTTTGACATTAAGTTGTTGAAAATATTCGGTGTAAACACTAATTTTGGGAGCTCTTGAATGCTTTCATCAACTTTAAATAGCTAGTTTTATTTTCTAAGATCTTCACACAACATATTACACTTGTTCCAGTATCAACAAAAATATATGAAGAATAAATCATTGGGTCGTAAAGCTTACATATTACAAAAAAAAAACATTGTTTCTTTATTGGCCAACTTCTCATACTAATTCATTTCCACGTATGACATTACTATCTAAATGAATATTTCACATTATGATTTTGACTAAAATATGTTGTGTGTATTGAATAATGTAGGCCTAGAGTAAAAGGAACAGGTCCAGTGGTGGAGCAGTAACAGATTGCTCCTGCTCCACTAAAGGAGCAGTTTTTCCCATCCCTAGGCCGAATGGGTGTAAATGCCCATTGTTTTGACATTAAGTTGTTGAAAATATTTAGTGTAAGCACTATTTTTGGGGAGTTCTTGAACTCTTTCATCAACTTTAAATAACTAGTTTTATTTTCTAAGATCTTCACACAACATATTACTCTTGTTCCAGTATCAACACAAATATATGAAGAATAAAGCATTGGGTCGTAAAGCTTACATATTACCAAAAAAAAACCATTGTATCTTTATTGGCCAACTTCTCATACTAATTCATTTCCACGTATGACAATACTATCTAAATGCATATTTCACATTATGATTTTGACTAAAATATGTTGTGTGTATTGAATAATGTAGGCCCAGTATTTTTTCACTTCCAACCGTAGGCAAACAAAATGATATAAGGGATTTATTAAATTAAACTAGGTTAAAAGTTTCTTACAAAATAATGTGACTTTTGATCAGCTGTTTAGGAAAATAAAAACCCATGAATAATGTTCATTCATGAGTACCAGCATTCTTGAAATAAATTTACTTAATTTCTAGCCTCTAACGTTTTAAAAGGTAGTATTCTTTGGAAAAGTGTTGCCAACTGTTGACGCAAACTGATTTTATTCTGTGCGTTGACGCTAGAAGCAAAGTNTAGTATTTTTTCATTTCCAACCATAGGCAAACAAAATGATACAAGGGATTTATTAAATTAAGCTAGGTTAAAAGTTTCTTACAAAATAATGTGACTTTTGATCAGCTGTTTGGGAAAATAAAAACCCATGAATAATGTTCAGTCATGATTACCAGCATTCTTGAAATAAATTTACTTAATTTCTAGCCTCTAACGTCTTAAAAGGTAATATTCTTTGGAAAAGTGTTGCCAACTGTTGACGAAAACTGATTTTATTCTGTGCGTTGACGCTAAAAGCAAAGTTGAAGCTAGAATTAGCGAACGATACAAATAGTGGTGGTCATAATAACCCAAACACTATATTTTCCTCGAAAGTGAAGCTAACTTGCGGCAGCAACTAACTTAGCGTTGAATGGTCATAATAACCCTGCAGACCTTGTTCCAAGCTTGTTGACCATTCTATCATCCCTCTCACTCCCAGACCTTGTTCAAGCTTGTTGACCAGTCTATCAACCCTCTCGCTCTCAGCCAGACCCTGTTCCAAGCTTGTTGACTAGTCTATCATCCCTCTCACTCCCAGACCCTGTTCCAAGCTTGTTGACTAGTCTAATCACCCCTCTCACTCCCAGACCCTGTTCCAAGCTTGTTGACCAGTCTCTCAACCCTCTCACTCCCAGACGCTGTTACAAGCTTTTTGACCAGTCTCCTGACCTGGTTTCCGCTGGGGTTCAGCCCAACCTCCACCAGGTCACTCAGATCTCGGGGTACACCAGTTGACGCTGAGATCAGGGTTTGAGGCTCACTAATTGGGCTCCTTGTGTTGTGCGTCACTGAAGTAAGAGAGGATGCCAAAGAAAATGTTGGCAATCAAGTACATAGGAAAAAGATTGCAAGGGAGGCCGAGAAAGAGATGGGAAGTGTTCAAGTGAGAGGAGAAGAATGGAAGTGATTAATTGATTATGGATGTTGGAGGGTTTAAGGAAGATGGAGCCATTTTACTAAATGGACCCAGCCACATGCTGGATTGTGCCTTACCCGTACTACTGTATATCTTTGGTATTCCTAGAAGAATCTCTTTATCTTCAAATGTCACTACCACTGGCAATCTGTTAGTCATTTCTTTTCCTGTAGTTTCAGGTAGCAATTTGCTATCCCAATGAACCACCATAGCATTTATTTCAACGTCCGTTAGCCTGTTTCTTATTTTTTCAGCAAGATCGTAAAATATACCGATGAATAGATGACTGATTAATCCCTAAATTGTTAACATCTTAACCTAGCGCCTCTGCGGTGGCAAATAATCAATTAACTGCATCTCGGCTGCACTCTTTAACACAGCAGCCATTTTGGGGGTCATGATTTACTGCTTGGCTCTTTTCTTCGGAACAGATGGACCAGGAACATCTTCAATTACCTTGATAGTTTTAGAAGACCTCTTTGGAGCAGATGGGGTAGCTGATGAAGTCGATGCCTTTGTAACTGAATTTGAGGGAATGTAGGTGCTGGATCTTGACGTCTCAACTGAAAAGAAGATTATTCTTTTATTAATTACTATAATTAATGAATTCAAGTTTAGATTAATATCGGGTTATTAAGCAGTATTATACTTGGTGAGTATTACTCACACGTCTCTTGTTCTTAATGGGATCCCGCTGACAAATAGAAAATTATTTTTTGTTTACTGACGATAGTTGTAGCAGTTCCTTTCTTCCAATTTGGCTAAAACTTTAAACACAATCATCTTTTTTAGTAGTGGAACAAAACTGGGGGGTGCCATACACAAAATGTGTATGTTGTAAATTAAGGACCACCCTAATATATAATTTATATAGAGCTTTTACAATATTTGTTTGATTTATTTTAAAATAGAATGTCGATTGGCCATCTTCCATCCTATTGTAATATAATCTTTGAGCTGGGATCTCAGTAATAAAGAACATGCAATTAATTATTATTAGATATTATTATGATAGTTTGTACAATTACAGTTTATTGTAATGGCTGGGCTTGTAGAGCATTTTGAGTCTATTTGATGGACGTAGTATGGCCCTAGAGCCGAGAGTGTGGGTTTGGTTGATACGCTACTTAATTTACATTTCAATATGAATATTAGTGGAATGTCATAATTTCAGGCTGTGGTGTTATTTTTGCTAAAAAAAAATTATATCAATTTTATAGAAGGTTGACTCAGGCTTTAAAACACTAACGTCTGTTGATAACTTTAGTCTCATTTTTGTTTAGTTTATTTTATCTTACACAACTTCCCAAGTTTCAAATATTAGTTATTTATTTACAGGTTAAATATATATGTAATCAACTTCTTTGTTTTCACTCTTGGAGTTTTATCCTTTGTGTTTTTGTTGAGGTTTTCTTAAATAAACGGACGGCTACCCACCAAACTTTTTTCCCCTTAGTGATATCTACTGCGTATACTTGAACGCTTAGAACATCTGGCTGTAATTTAAGGAGCTAGCTAGCTCTAATGGAAGAAAGAGAAGTTACTATAAGACCATGCTTATTTTTATTTATTTTTAAGTCGGGTGGGATATTTAAAACTAATCTGATAGATGGTTTGTGTCTATTTGTCAAATTCTAATATTAAAGTATTTTAGAATGGTCATTTTATCTTTAAATGTTTTAAAAGTTCATTGTTTTGTTAATTATGTACTGTAGGCAACTTTTGTTGGCATAAGCTGGAAGTGGTTTTAAAAAGGGAACATGATAGTTAGTTAGATGAGTTGGTTTTGTTTTTATCGTGTTGATCTAAAATTGTTTTGGAAAGAGTAAGGAAGGGCCTGATTTGGGGATTCTTTCATGACTTTTTATATAGTTCATTGAATTTTTGGCAGTGGAAAATATGCTACAGAGTGGTTCATATAAAACTAATGCTTTTCATTTGAATACATCATAATGCTCTATTTTTCTTTCAAACCATACGGGAGCTCTAGGATTTTCATTTATTTGTTACGAGATGATGCAGCGCAACTGTGTTTGGGATTTGCCACCTGTTTCACCATTGGTGTCTTAGTCTTAGTTATTATCATTGTGAACACACAAAAGAACGGCTGTTCCTTGTGAAAACCTACTGGATAACAAACTCGGTCACAAGGATGCAAAGAACATATTGTGAGTGAAACCGGCAAGCATCGTTCGTCTGTACAGCCAGAATTTGCTGTGGATGTTCAGGCACGACTGCTGCGATCACCACCTAAAGCCTCGTCCAGACTAGAATAGAATAACAAACACGAACATGTTTGCGACAAGTGTGGACAGTTTTCCGAACAGAACGTTGAATCAAAATTTGTTTGTTGTTCTGTTCATCACCAATCCACCAGTCGTTGGTTTTTGCCCGTCGCATCAAAGGATGTTCTTGTTTGGTCTTGTTAGTCTGGACCCCTCCGTGAACATTTCCCCAAACATTCAATCATTGTCCAGACAGCAGCGAAATCACACGTGTGTTTTGATTTTTGTAAGTCAGTCTACATATATATTTTGGTGGGTGTATTTCTTAGTGTGTGTGTTGAATTAATAATTATTATTATTACTATTACTATCTTCTTTACTTTAGCATATTGTAGAAAACTGTAGTGGTCAAAAGAAGAGCAAATAAAGCTCAGAGAGCTCTGTAAGTCACACTAGGTAATCTGGTAATCTGAGATACCAAGGATCTAGATCACTATAGTAAAATAAAAAAAGGATGCGCAAACGAGATTGGGAGTGGAGGAAAAAATTAAAAGTTTGCTAGCCACCCTTAAAAAGGAAAAGAAGAAAATAAGATACCATCGGTTAAGCTAAGAAATTATATACAAACAATTTTTATTTATTTATATTTGTATATAACATATTTTATAGGTTAAATATTTGCTCTTGACCTCAGTGAGCAAAATACACCCTAAGTACTTACGAACAACTAGGGGAGGATTTTTTATAGCACCACTTCTTACTACCCGTTCAGGTTATACACCTATGTACTAATTACATTAATGAGCTAGGGATGAGATAGGTGTATTTTAGAGGAAGTGCACGCACATTGGTGTGGATAGAGCATGGTAAACCATTTATGGAAAACCCCTTCACTGCACCTGACTGGGATCGAACTCTGATCTTCCCATCCTCGGCAGTCTATTCTAACACTAGTGTGACGCCTTAGACCTTGCGGCCAACGAGGCAGGTAGGGAAGGGTTAAAGGCCTTTTTTTTCTGATTTTCTGTTAATTATGCTGCACCTTTTTGCCAGCTGCTCATTTCCCAAGTTGGCCTACCCCGTTTTATTAAAACAACTTACTAGACTGATTGTTCCTAAATTTTTATTTCCAGAAACTTTATAATTTGTTGGATTTATTTGTAACGATCTTTACTTAAATACATTAATTCAATTTTTAATGGTTTAATAATATCACAATAAGCACACACACACATGAGTGTTTTTGTTCTCCAGTTGTATAATTTAATATCTGTTTTACTTGTTAGTAAAAATAATTTAAAAAACCAACCAACCATGGGAACACGTTGCGAACATGTTCTGTTCAAGTCTGGACACTTGGCCACAGCGAAACAAGCAACGAACATTTTTGTGGAAATGTTCGTTATTCATTGTTCTGTTTGTTGTTCTGCTGAGGTCTGTCACAGGAGATGGGGTACTCGTACTCCGTGTCAAAGAGCTGTGAATAAGGCTAATATGAAGCCATATAGGATAATGGCTGTTCATCAACTGCTGGGGACAGATACGTCAAAAAGAGTGAAATATTGTCATTGTTTTTAGGTGTTCATTGTTAAAAATTCTAGTATACTGTCCATTATATGGTCCAAAGACTAGGCTAGGCATGGCATTGTTCCACATTTTGTGTCTATGTGAAATCACACAACACACACATTTATGCCACACGCCGTTCATGAAGCGCCTATGCACCCAGTGAAATTTGGAGTTTGGTTCGCGATATCCAAATAGAGAACTATCAGACCAATTTTTTTCAGTGGAACTGTGAACACCACAGTTGGAGTTCATTGAGCAAGTGAATGATATTTAGCTGCGTCAGGGGTACTTTCAACAGGGTAATACCACTTGTCATACATCACATGAGTTCAATGGTGCTGATCCAAAGTTTATTTGATGACCGGATCATACCCAGAAACTTGTGGAGACCGAGGTCACCAGATTCGACCTAACCAGAATTTTCTGTGGGGTTATCTGAAAAGAAGAGTCTACGCTACACGCCTTCAGACATTGGACAATTTGAAGGAGAACATCACATGTGAATTCAACTAAATTAAAACCCGCCTCGATGGCGTAGTTGGCTAACGCGCCAGTCGTGTTAAGCCAGACCACCAAGGACGGGGAGATCGAGGTTTGAATCTCGGTCGGGTGAACTGGGGGTGGTTTTTCCTAAATGGTTTTCCACTCTCCCTCCACGCAAATGCGGGTTCACTTCCTCTAAATTCAACCTTCCCAATTCCTAATCCATTAGTGTAATTAGTACTTAAGCGTATAACCCGAACGGGTAGTAAGACGCGGTGCTAAATAAAAAAAAAATTTAAAAAAAATTAAAAACAACAACAAACAGCCAGGAATATGAAACGACATGTTCATTTGTGACTTGAGGTGAAGGGCAGTATATAATGTGAAGGTAAAACAATCTCTCGGAGATACTTCACATATTATAAGATGCATCAGTTTTATATGAATCAACCAGTAAACCTTGAGGAACGTACGGTGAGAATTTTCAGGGAATAGCAGGATTGTAAGGCCTGGAAAAACAATTCTAACCAGGGTCATAAAACACCATTCTTCATAGATCAGGGAACAGCTGGATTGTAAGGCCTGGAAGAACAATTACTAACCAGTGTCATAAAACACCATTCTTCATAGATCAGGGAATAGCTGGATTGTAAGGCCTGGAAGAACAATTCTAACCAGGGTCATAAAACATCATTCTTCATAGATCGAACATTTTTGGGTGAGATCAATTTCATCTTTTTTCATATTTTCCAGTCTCACAGAGAAAATATCATCTTATAATATTTTTTGTGATTTCATTACCTATTTTAGATCAGATAAAAAAATTTGTTGTGATATTTCAGGTTAATAGGAACTGAATATTTATTTAAGGAAGAGAGAACACTTGGGAACAGTTCTAAATCAAATTTTATATAAATATTACCTTGTATCAACTTTACAACAATGTTTTGTTTGTTTGTTTGTTAAGCAACCGTAAGATTTATAGATGTTTAAATTAGCTTTCTGAAGAACACATCTTATTTTAACCTGTTATAAGAATTTTAAAAAACCTGGCATTATATTATTTAAATATATATTTCAGTGTTGTAATTTATTTTTTTATCACAATTCGAGTGAAAGGTTAATATTTTCAAGTGTTGTTTAGCAATACTTCTATTAGGCCTTTTAGGTAGGGTTTATTTATTGTAGTAATGTACATTGTATGTGGGACCTTGCACTCCATGTGTAGAGGCTCCAATGTTGTGTGGCCAATTTTAGTCAAAACATTAGTTAAGGTCCACAAGTCTCGAGAAAGGGAGGTTTTGACATACCGCTGAGCAGTTTCTGGGATACATTTATTTTGTTATAAAAAATCTACCCGAGGGAAGTTAAGGGGTTGGTAGTTGGCGCCCATTCATTAATTTATTTATTTTATGTATACTCCAATTTTCGGTTAGTTTGACCACAGTGCTGCGTTGTCTGCTAGTTGCCAAAGCGTTCATTAAGAACAGCCCCTACCCCCTGAAAAGATGTATATGTGTGTGTGCGTGTCATAAACCTCTTAACCTGGAGTTATAATTTAACCTCTACAAAACCTGAAATTGAAACAGTGAATGAGCCTTACTCTTGTTTTTACTTCAAATTTCTCAGAGAACTATATATTTGCAAAAAACATGAAAAATATTATTTTTTGAGTTCAAATATATGAAAATGACTTATTTTTATATTTTCATAATAGCTCATCCCAATTTAAAAGCATTGCATTTTTTTAAGTAGTTTTTATGCATATATGCTATGGTAAATTTGTGGCTTAAAATTGTACTATTGATACATTTTTAGAATGTTGAAATTTGGCCATGTCATTTAGGTGAAAACAAAGAATCCTTTTACTCTATTTAAGGTAGGATTAAGGTAGATCAAAAGCCAACCCCCAGAGAGTCCAAGTGTCTTGTGCTTCATTTTGTGTCAAGATCAAATTACTAAAATCATGTGACTACAGAAATATTCTAAAATAAGCTGTTATCACGATTATACTCATAACAACAACCAGTGAAAAGTGTCCCTGGATTTGAGAAGCGTTAGGATGACTCAATGGTTAAACCCGTGTTGGATTCCCATGCTTATATTATAAGTGATTTTACTCTAAACGAGATTGGTATCTATTGTAAGGACATCTTCTCGCCAATAGCTTGTAAGTGAAGAGTGATGTGTCTAATATAGGAGCCTTTTCCTGTTAAATCGGCATGTTGGCCCGTGGACGTTTAGTTTAGTTGATTGATGCAGCAATAGAGCTGTGTGAATAACTGTGTTAGCTATCGCGCGATATCATGCTTTGGAGAGAAGCCCTTTGATTGGTGCTTTATGCTGTCATCGGAGGAATCCTCTAACGTTAGCAGAAACTAGTTTGTGTACCCTAGAGCAGCACTCTGGGCAGTTCTAGACAATAACTTGTGAGCAGTGTCTGGAAGATGTGCGAGTCCAGCAATGACGTGTCTTAAGCGCCATCAGTACGCCATTGGTTAACACAGTTGTGGGCAGTGGCCCTAGAGTTAGTAAGTGTTGTAAAAGTGTTATAGGCTCTTGCCATGTGCGTGTTATTCTGTGACACTTATGTAGAGGAGTTGCAGACTTAGGCTGAAACTTAAAATATGACACAAGCTTACAGGTGACCGTGTGACAACCCTAGTCACAATAATGACCGTTGTATTAATTCATTTTATTTCAGTAAACCCATTAGTATTAATCGTCTCACATTCAATCAAACTATCCTAGATAAACCTCACACGTTACAGTGACACAACACTTCTAATTTTAAAATACCCCATTTCTCATATAATCTTTTTTTTATTCACTGTCTCACCACCCACCCGGGTTATCTGAATAAGAACTAACTACGCAAATGGGATAGGGATGATTAAGGTTGAATTTTGAGGAAATGTACCAGCATTTGCATGAAGGAGGGGGTGGGCCACCCTTTTAGAAAAAATTATACCCGATCGGGATTCCAGTTTATTTGTGGTAGATATAATATTCTAAATTTGATTAACTTGTTGACTACTTTTTAGACATTAGTGATATGTAACAAGTTTATACAGTTTTATAAAATGTTCTGTGTAGTTTAAAGCATAGAAAATAAAATATTTTCAAAGTTAAGCAACCTCACTGGACGTGCTTTGGAGAAATAGTTAATAGATTGCACATATAGTAGATGAGTAAAATACCCATTTTCTGATCATTCACCAGGCTAAGATTTAGCGTGTTTGAGGGAAACGCATTAAACTCCCTCCTTAATTCCAGGGTACAGTAAAAAATTAGTCAACCCAAAAAAAACTTTTCTCCCTCACACCTTACACCTCAACCCCCTGCTGACGCAAATTTCTTTCACCTCACCATAGAAAAGATCCTCTTAATGCCTTAGATGTAACTTAAGACAGACTTGCCGACCTCTATCCCTACTGATGATGTCATACACAGCGTATATTATTAGCGCCGCGTCTTACTACCCGTTCGGTTATACGCACTTACGCTAATGTGTAATGGTAGGGTGATAGTGAGATGAAATGGAGGACCTACAGTTTAACGTGAAATCCGAACCACGGTGGAGGCCTGGCATTCCTCACATTCACAAGTTGTGATTAATACACGTGTGAATGATCAGGGCTTGGATTCACTAACGGGAGCAAATTTGCGCCTTTTATTTGCCACCATTCAAGAGTAGATGCAACTATTAAATCATGATTGTCACTTCAATAAATATAAATGGTGGCATATTATCGTTATGGCTTGAATACAATTAGTTAACTGTACTCCAATTAATAATGAAGAAATTAAAATAACATACGTCTGTCAAGACCAACATTTGTTTCAATTTAGATAGTGGTAACAAAGCAATTTCCTTTTATTGTTGTATTTTTACATTCAAACAACGCACTGGCATTTCTTGCATCATTACAAAACAAAACCACGAACTATCTAATCTTTGTCTAGATCCAAAGAGGTTTGTATTCCTCCAAGTCCAAAGACATCTCTTCACTAAATATGGCGGTTAGTATGGCTTTAAAATAAGTTTTAAAGTTTCTATAAATGCTTTATTAATTGAACTTAAGGGGCTGGATCACCATGAGAGATGAGCGTGGCCCGTTTCTAAGGCGATTTCTCTGTACAAAATCACTAAGAAAACTATTATACATATTTAAATCAGTTTGTACTACTGTAAAGATCAATTTACCTACATGGTTTATGTTTTATTCAAATCGACCAACTCTAATTTAAGTTTTAAAAAATAATTTAAAGATCACTGCACTAAACAAACTGGGCTTGTCATTGAAATGTGGGAAGACTTAGGCTAAAACTGTTTTCATTGTATTACAATAAACACATTTCTCTATCATTTAATATAGTTAAATGCCAGTTAAAAGTTAAGTATTTGCAATCGGCTTTGTTTAAATGATTTTTACATGATTGTATTTTATTGGTTTAGTGTTTGGTTTTTTTTTAAATATGCAGACAACGCATAAACAGAGTAAATATGATTGAGAATAATTATCCTTTCATTTTTCAGCATACATATTGGTCTAAACTAAAATAAAGTGTTACACTTTCAAAAGTTTGAAACTTTGAAACTTTAAAACTTTCAAAAATTTGAAACTTTCGAAACTTTACCAGTTTTATTTTAATTTAAAAAAATGTTGTGGTGTTGTATACTGCGACCTATCGGTGTAAGGTTGAACAAGATGAACCTATCGTGAAAATTCAAGGTAGTGATGCCAAGCGTTGCACTGTGACTAACAGATGTTCTAAAGAAAAATATCAACTCGACTACGTTCATTTATGAAATCAGTTGTGTGAACACGACGTGTTTTGCAATGGAAGCCATTTCTGTAAAAAGAGATCAAATAAAATAAAAAACTACTTTATCTCTCAAACAGATGAAAGAAAAATAAATGTTCTGCTCTTGTGAATTGAATTAAAAAATATGTATTGTGAATTTATTATCGTTTCTGCATGGAAAATACAATTTTAATACTGTAATTTAGAATCCATCCATTAATTTCAAATCGTGTGCGTAGAATACCTAATTAATATGATTACGGGACCTGCTTTGGTGACCGCATGATCTACGGCACTACTCTTACAATAAACTGGACTGCAGAGGAAGTGGTTTTTCCACAGTAAACGTTTGAAAATTGGATTCCTTTAGAAGCTATTTGGAATTATTCTTGCCTGAAATTTTTTTGGAAATTAGATACCTTTAAATGCCATTTGAAGTGGTCTTCCGCCGTCACATTTCTGAAAAAATTAAGGTAAATAGTTTCATAAACTAACCTCTTTAAACACACTTTTGATATCAACATTAAAAACTTAGGACATTTTCAGGGAGAAGTGGGGGGCTGACCCTTATAAACCCCCCTTCCTCTCACAACGCCCATGCTATATTTCTATATGATAGGATGCACCATAGTTGAACCTCAAAAGGTAAGCCTGCCTGCTTGTGGGGTACTAGCGTTCGGGGTAAACTAACTGTACGTATCAACCCTGTCAAGGTTCATATTGTGGAGGGCAACTTAATGGACCTTTAAACTAGGGTTGATTAAACATTTAGTTTTTTACTTACAATCTATGCATACAACACAATCAAATATAATATCACAACAGTGTGTTAACGTAGGTTTAAAAGTAATAAAATATTTTATTCAAACCACAACAAGAAATCTCGTTAATTAATGTCCAGCTTTTTAATTTTACTACGGTTGTTAAAGATATGGCAAAAATAAAATTTTAACTATGATTGGAAAACCACCTTGTTTCCAAATTAGACTCACAATTCATTTGTGAAATTTTATCAATTTGTTCTTATCTGTGTACTACCCTTAGGCATTAATATTATGGTAGTTTTTTTAAGGTGATCACAAATAGTCCTAGTTCTATCTACTATATTTTTGTGAAACAGTTTTTTTTCCTTGTGAGAAAAATGTAAGCTGCAAAATTAAGGCATTTCAGTTTTCTATTAAATTAATTATTGCAAATTTATATTTTCATTAGTTAAAATTACCAAACTGATGGTAACAGATGTATGTTTCTATACACGGGCTTTGAATTTACTTGGGAAATATGGGGGGGAGGGGCCTTAAGATAGACCCAGCCTCCTCCCCCAAGATAAAAACAAGGGGGCTCAAGCCCCCAGCCCTCCTGTTCCGGAGTCTCTGTTCACAATATATCCTCCTACTATTTGTAGGCAACTAATCAAGCTTTTGCAAAAGCTTAAATGAACACCTAATTTATTAATGATGCTGTGTGACAGAGTTCGATATTTTAACCATAAATTTTACTTTCACTACCTAAAATTAGGTGCTGGCATGTAACGAGGTAACGCTGGCTATCAACCTATTGCAAACACGATTTAAATATGAAGGATTAGTACCTCATTATACCACCAGAGTACCACTTTCGTAGCATCGCCAAATATATAAATAATTACGTTTTTTAACCCTCCCCTAGAAGTTGTGGCACCGTCAAAACTTAGTGGGTCATTAGAAATACCATTGAAAATGATTAATGTTAAAGAAAATCTTCCCGAAATTTCCAGAAGACCCAGGTTCCACACATATGTTGGGCAATTAAATCCACTTTTGCACCTTTAGATTGATTTATTGTACGCCTTTTATTTCCACTAGTCAACCTTTTTTTTAAAACTTTGTTTCATTTATCGCTTTCTACGAGATTGTTTGGTTAGTTATATCAACGTTTTCCCCTTTTGATTATTTTATCCCAATCTTTTCACCAATCTTATCATTATTTTTGCTAACCGCGCTCTATGAGGTTGTTTGAAACTATTAGATGTTTTGGAACAAATTTTTTAACTAGTTAATATTTTCTTATGTTGGCTAAAATCGGTTAGTTTGTTATGGTTGTGGAACTTTTCTGTCTGTTCTAAGGCCCACTAAGTTCAAATATAAAAGGTATGGGTGGCACTTGAGTAGGTCGAGTTTGTGATAAGTATTTATAAATTTATAAGATAAGTACATTATGTAAGCTTACAACTAGCCATATTTCTAACATGTTTAAATACAAAATTGTCTTTGTAAGGCATGGTGAAAGTGAATGGAATTTGAATAATTTATTCTGTGGATGGGTTGATGTAGATTTGAGTGTGCAAGGTATTGTAGACTAGTTTTTATTTAAAAGTTTAAACTTTTTATTTACTCTTTATTTTTTCTCATTAGAAATAAGTATTTTGAAATGAACTTGAGTTAACCTTTACTAGCGTTTGCCATAGCTTTATTTAGGTATTTATGGTTAATTTAAAACTTATTATTTTATAAAAAGTTACATTATATTTTTGGAAAATGGTAGGCATACCAATCTATAGTATTGATAAGACTTTTTTTTACAATAGTGTGATCTGAGGGCGGGATTCTTTATTTTTTCTCTGTAGTGTTTTCTAGCACCTGCCTACACCATACTTAGTATAAGAGTGTGAAGTTTCTGATTATAACAAAACAAATATGAAATAATTCTTAGAAAAACTCACCTAATTTAATTGGTTTTTTAAGCACTGGTCCTATAAATATTTCTTAAAAAAAATTGTATTCACACATGAAAAGTTAGGCAAAGCTCGGTAATTTTGATTTATTCACAGATAAGGTTAGTTGGGTTTTTTAGTCAAAACATTAATATTTTGCATCAAAAAATATTATCACGCGATGAAAGATTTCTTACACAGTTGAGATTTGTGACTATATGCTTCAGGTTATTCTGTTGGAGGATGCTCAAAGTTTTTTTTTAATAAAGATAAATCCTAATAAAACAATAGTTAATCATTTACAAAATTTAGGTCTATTACTTAAAAAATAAAATGGTAAGCGTATTAATAAATAGACCTACTTAAAATCATCATTAGGCTATAATTTAAGGTGCTTCATCTGTTCTAGGAAAGTTTTGTTAGTGCAAGGAACTTTTTTTGAAAATGTTCATTTACCAATGTGTAAGTCTACATTTTTCATACTATTATAGTTTCTGTGTTGCCAAGCATCTAGTTCTTATGTGAATAGTATTTTATCCTATCAATTAGTTTATGTGAATGACATCTTGCGCAAAACCAAAGTGAGGTATTCTGCACAATGCTATGACATTTGGCGAAAAGTTACCTGGTCAATTAAGTGAGTTTTGAAATATTTTTTTACAGTTTGTAATTTTTGACAAAGTTTTCTTTGTATAGGCCTAATCAAAAATCTCAGAATCGTGTTGTGTGTATAAGTGCTAGAAAACATTAGGGCTATTTTCGTAATAATTTGACACTGAAAAAAAAAATGGTAAGGAACTCCACATGGACTTTCTCGCTCTACTGTTTAAAAATGGAGTTATTTACTCAAAACTTGTAATATACGTGAAACAAAATAATATACACTAGCAAACCCAAGCATACATTTCACTATACCTATGTAAAACCTTTTTTGAGTCCCGGTTTTAAATTTTATATTCTTATTTTTAAAGAACTAATGTCCTCATTTTTATGTTTAAACCAATAAAAAAGATCAATATTGGGTCCACAAGGGTCAACACTTAGTATTAAAATTTTGACTTCTGGTTAAAATTTTTGACATTTTATTAGGTGTTGCACATCTTCATGTCATCACATTGCTATTAAATTCCTCATTTATAAATTTTAACCAATAAAAAATGTAGATATTGACTATTGAGTCTAGAATGAAGATAGATCATTGTTGTACAAACATTTCTCCTAAGAGGTTTAAGGAAAAATAACCTAAACTTTCTGAGATACTTACTTATATTTAATTACTCTATGGCATTAGAGAATTATTGCGTTAAAACTTAAGTAGTATATCTTTACAACTAAAGCTCACAAAATTTTATTAATATATTTGGCAATATCTCAGAAACTGTTAGTTTTATACAAATATATTTCATATAAAAGTGTTTTATTTTAATATTACTACAATTTTGCAATGATAAGTTATTTAATATCTCAAATAGTTGCGGAGATACGGAAATTTCAGCTTCTATAAAGTAGCCTAAAAGTCATTTTCATAGGAAAATAAAAATAGCTAGTTTATTTGTAATCTTAATCAATGCCTAGATATGGATTTTAATCAAAATTGTTTAAGTTGATTTTGAGAAAATCGATTTTTTTTTCTTTTTTCCCTTTATTAATCCATCAACATTTCAGGTTAACAATCGCAATACTTTACCTTTTGTGTCCGAAAAGTTAAAAAACATAAATATTTGCATATAGCTTGAAAGTTATTGGTTTTGTAAAAATATGCTTCGAATAAAATATTTGTATTATAAATAGATCTACATATTTGTAATTAATTTCATATCTCAAATAGTTTCAGAGATATGATAAAAAATTATAATTTACGCATCAGACCGGAGCCCTTAAAGTCATTTTGCTGAAATATTGAGAGTAGACATTTTGTTTGGAATATTTATATATGTTCAAAAATGAAATTTAATCAAAATCGTTAAAGCCGATTTTGAGAAAATTGACTTTTTCTCTTTTTACCCTTCAGTAAGCTACCCTTCATTTTAGGGTTAGATATCCAATTCAAAAAACCCCTTGAGGCAACCCTATGAAAACCCTAGATGCCAAGTTTTAGCCCGATCGGTAAAATAGTTTAGGCTCTAGTTGGAGGGATAGACAGACAGACAGACAGACAGATGGAAATTCAAAAACCACTTTTTAGGATTCGGGGGGTCATGAAATGTCAAGATTCATCAAAATCTTGAGTTCGATTTTTTTGATGGTCACATTACTTTATCTACCTGTAAGATAGCGAGAAAGTAAAAAAATCCCACCCTCACGTCATACTATTCCTTATTATTTTTCTGTCACATAACATTCACTTTTTTAAATTGTCAATACAACAAAAATAGGCCTAGGCAGTATAAGAGGCTCAAGAATGTCTACAATTTATTTTTTGAGAAAATAAAAGCCTAGTCAAAATAAAAGCGTTGTCAAACCCAATCTTCATCTTACATGCTGTCATCATCACCTCTTCTGTCAATCTGTCACATCTGAACCTTCATTTCCCTTCACGGGCCCAAACTTTATAAAACAGTTCTGTATTGTAGACTGTGATTTGTCACGCCAAAACAATAAAGTGAATGGCGTGCAGGCTGTCTATCTTGAGTTGAACCCCTTTCCCTGCGTCCACCACTCTCTCTGCGCGTGCTGCTTCCTTTACAACTGCTTGACACACTTGATCATGCCCAAACCAAGAGGCTGTAAGACACTGATCAGCATGACTGTCTACAAATATGACTTTCCTGCCTTGTGCACTGAATGATACACCAAGAGCACACAGTAAATCTCTGAAAATTCTAACTTCATCCTCGCTTTTGAGTTGTCATAGTAGGTTCTTTATATTGTTAAAACACCGTTGTTTCATGGACTTTTCAATAACAATGGACACTCGTTTGTCTGAGCAATCAGTGTTTGTGCACAGTAGTACCATCAGTCGCTCCTTCGCACTTTTTCCTCCATCGCAGGTCTCTCCTTCAAATGACAACATTTGTTCTGGAAAGCAATTGAAAAATATACCTGTTTCAGATGAATTATAGATGTCTTGAGCATCGTACCCCTACAACAGCTTTGAAAACCTCTCAAACCAGAGGTCTGTTGGTGTCCACAGTAGCATTCTCCCCAGCCAAATTCTTAAATACCGGGCCATGTTGTTGCTTGAAGCGAGAGATCCAAACATTTGCGGCTAAAAAGTTACCATTTCGCATTGTCGCACTATTGTGGGGGATTTCTCCAGCAGAATGCTCCCATCCACAGGAATGCTTGATGCTCTGGCCGGCTGGTACCAAGTCCAGCTCGCTACCTTGCCTGTCTTCCTCTTCTTTGATGATGTACCACACTTATCAGCCTGCTCTTTGATCTCCTTTTTCTTTGAAATAGTCAGGTTTAAAATAGATAGTGGAAGGCTACTTCAATTTTCTTCTCTAATGGATTTTCTCCACCTCTTTAATGATGTGCAGTCGTTATAAAGTCTGAAATTGTTTCACAGGAAGATCCATGTGAGAAAATGTTTTTATTAAAAGATAATGAAAACTGTATAGCAATAAAAACCCAGTTGAGGATTATACACAAGTGATGAAATGCGTACTCAACTAGACAAAAGCATGAAGTGAAATGAGTCATACTAACATACAGGCAAGTTTTCCCAGTCGGATGAGGCTCTTGCCATACCCTATCCCCTCCAAATAATTGTTTACCTGATAAGACTGTAACTTGCTACACCACAATCCAAAACCATTAAAATTCTGAGTAGAAAAAGACTATGTATGAGTGTATGAAATGAGTCGAGAACAGAAGATTTGGAGGATACCAATAAATTTTCTTACAGTTAAAAATGGACAAGAAAGGATCTTTTAGCTATGGTCAGATTTATCAGAGTTTCTAAAAGTAATTTTTCAGTAGAAGCATGAATTTTTTGAGATCACTGCATGTTTATTATAGAGTAAAATTGTGGCAATATCTAGTTTTTTTAAATAATTTCTTACCAAATATAGACATTCACCTACTAGATAAAAATTTTGCCTTCTTAGTAATTACTTCTGACAGTAATTATAAAATTAAATATATATCTGTTTAACGCAAGAGTGTATATTATTGTCAGGGTCTAAATTGACAAATGAGGACTTAAATAGAAATGTGCTGACTTAAAGATGTGTAACCACTTTTATTTGCACCTATTCAGGTTATACCCATACATACTAATTATGATAATTAATTAGGGGTGACGCCTCGGTGGCGTAGTTGGCTAACGCGCTAGTCGTGTTGAGCCCGACTGCCGAGGACGGGGAGATCGAGGTTCGAATCTCGGTCGAGTGAACTGAGGGTGGTTTTTCCTAAATGGTTTTCCACTCTCCCTCCACGCAAATGCGGGTTCACTTCCTCTAAATTCAACCTTCCTAATTCCTAATCCATTAGCGTAATTAGTACTTAAGCGTATAACCTGAACGGGTAGTAAGACGCGGTGCTAAATAATAAAAATTAGGGGTGAGGAAGGTTAATTTTAAAGAAAGTATACTCTCACATTTGCATGGAGGGAGAATGGAAATTCATTTTATAAAAACCACCCTCAATACATCTGACAAGGATTCAAACGTCGATCTCCCCGTCGTCTGCAGTCTATACTAACACGAGAGTGAAGCCTATGTGACCCCCGAAGTAGGTGCTACCGCTTTTAAAATTACAACATTTTTTGCCAAAAGCCGAATAGATCACCCTCCTTTACCCCTGCCCACCTTCCCCCAAATGCATATCTGGAACTGATGGAGCTATGGGGCTTACCTTCAGGTGGAGAGTACCCCTTGAGTTGAAACCTTACCCAAAAAAATCCTCCGCTCCCAATTTACTCTGGCCCTTCCTCAATCTCCAGACGCATATCCGACCCTATGGGGCTATGAGTCGTTCTCAATCTTCTAATGGAGTCAAGATCTTTATCGAGGAATGAGGTGGCGAACAGAATATTTTGACTAATTATTGCGCCATTTGTACACACGTTTACTAGTTTTTCTTTAATGGAGAAAGGACTTTAAAAAAATTCTCATATCCAAACAGAAAAAAAGTATTTGGAAATAAACTCTAAAAATTTTATAAAATATATGCCTAAATGATGTAATAGTGAGTTAAAATAGAAAATATGGGTACAGCAAGGCTTGTCGAATCAAGGAGGGACATTGACAAGTTTTAACCTGGGGTGAAAAACACACAAATTTCATTTTTCTTCACTTGCTTAATGAACCTGATACATAAAGTTAAGGAATCAATTAATATAGTTTGTTAGTTATAAAACTAATACACTTAATCCCAGAGAAGACATAGTAGAGCAATACATAACTCTAGCTGGACAATTGAGAGTTTAAATGGTGAAAGTAATGTTTCAGGAAGAGAAGAAGCTCATACTAGTGGCCAAGCTCTGAAGCAAGCTGGTCTCAAGTTTGATCTGGTGTTCACATCCTTACTAAAGAGAGCTCACCAAACCCTAGACATTGTCTTGCAAGAGATTGGACAAACTGATCTGTCGGTTGTGAAATCCTGGAAGCTTAATGAGCGGCACTATGGAGGGTTGACTGGACTCAACAAAGCTGATGCTGCAGCTAAATATGGGGACAAACAGGTATCGATATATCACACAGTCTGAGCTATCCAGTGTATTAGTGTGTCTCATAGTCTGAGCTACCTAGTGTATTAGTGTGTCTCATAGTACAGTCTAAACTACCCAGTGTATTAGTGTGTCTCATCACAGTCTGAGCTACCCAGTGTATTAGTGTGTCTCATTGTACAGTCTAAGCTACCCAGTGTATTAGTGTGTCTCATTGTACAGTCTAAGCTACCCATTGTATTACTGTGTCTCATCACACAGTCTGAGCTACCCAGTGTATTAGTGTGTCTCATTGTAGTCTGAGCTACCCTGTGTATTAGTGTGTCTCATTGTACAGTCTGAGCTACCCAGTGTATTAGTGTGTCTCATTGTAGTCTGAGCTACCCAGTGTATTAGTGTGTCTCATTGTAGTCTGAGTTACCCAGTGTATTAGTGTGTCTCATCATACAATCTGAGCTCCCAGTGTATTAGTGTGTCTCATCGTACAGTCTGAGCTACCCAGTGTATTAGTGTGTCTCATCACACAGTCTGAGCTACCCAGTGTATTAGTGTGTCTCATCACACAGTCTGAGCTACCCAGTGTATTAGTGTGTCTCATCGTACAGTCTGAGCTACCCAGTGTATTAGTGTGTCTCATCACAGTCTGAGCTACCCAGCGTATTAGTGTGTCTCATCGTACAGTCTGAGCTACCCAGCATATTAGTGTGTCTCATCATACAGTCTGAGCTACCCAGCGTATTAGTGTGTCTCATTGTACAGTCTGAGCTACCCAGTGTATTAGTGTGTCTCATCGTACAGTCTGAGCTACCCAGTGTATTAGTGTGTCTCATCTCAGTATGAGCTACCCAGTATGTTATTGAGTCTAAACTCATCATACAAACTATTATTAATGCATTAATTTTAAACAGCAGTCCCAATTGATTAAATGTTTTAATTTAGTATACAATTTGTAAACATTTCAGGTTCAAATTTGGAGAAGAAGCTATAATGTGCCTCCACCAGTAATGGAAGAAGATCATCCAATGAACAATGTGATAGTTAATAACCCCAAATTTTCCATGATACGTAAAAAAGACTTCCCTAAAGTGGAATCTTTGGAGATGACACAACGACGGGTGGTCGCATTCTGGACTGAAGAGATTGTCCCTCAAATCAAGGCAGGAAAAAAGGTTCTTGTTGTGGCTCATGGGACATCTTTAAGAGGTCTTGTTAAATACTTGGAAGGTATGATCATTATTGTAGTTGTAACTCTGGTCGGCAACCATGTTCTAGTAGTTGTAACTATGATCGGCAACTGTGTTCTAATATACACACAAAATATTTAAAACTTTCCTTTTTTAATCCTTCCAACAGGTAGGTACTATGAAGCATTGCTGGGTTACAGCTATACAAATCACTAATCTTATCAAAGAGTTGTAGTATAATCATATTTAAAAAAATTAATTGGTAGACAAAGCCAATATTTTGAAAACTAAATATCAATAAATCTTGCCACATTTATAGTGTTTCTTAAAGACACCATTTTAATGCATTTAATTTTTTGTGACAAACACTTGACTTTCCAAGCCTGTTCAAACTTTGAAGAAATAAAATATCCACTTCCAAATTTTTTTTATTACAATCATTTTATTTAAAATGTTAAAAATTACAGTTTTTATAAAATAGAACTTTGAAATGGCAATAAAAAGATAATTATATATTTCATTCCAACTGTCGAAACATGTTTAAAATATCATGCTTGTTTAGGCCTAAACCCCCACCCCGATTAATAACCAGTGTGTGTGCAAATGCATATATTCTTTCCAACAGGAATTCTTGTTAGGGTCATCTAACAGTCATGTTGTGTTCTATTACTGTGTGCATCGTATTATATAAGTATAATGTGTTCTACACCTCAATTTAAGTCTCAAAGGGTTTTGGGACCAGTAACCCAACAACTGCGCAAATATTTATGTAATATCCCGTAAAAACTGTCCGTAGGGTAAATTCACAAATCCGTTTTATTAAACATATAATTACTAAATATTAAAAACCTGCAAATATTCATTCTTTAAAGACTGGTTGTCAAATAGCTTCTGAAACTATTTGAGAAATAGTATGCTGTACTATCCGGATGCTGTATTGCAAACTTGAAATTCTAGTGAGAAAACAGTGTTACTTATAACAGATATTCCACGCTCATAGCGTTTTTTTTATATGTGTGTGTTTTCTATTTTAATTAATGGAGACATTTTTTGTTACTAAATAATAATAAATTTCACAATACATTAGTAAATATTTTTGATAATATTCTGGATCTTCAAATTGAAGTTGTTTTAGCAATCATCTGTTAATTCTACTAACCCATGGTCAGTCTTTCCACAGGTTTTATTTCCTTTCTAAGCGGCGATGAGATTATCACAGTCACTGCACATGAAATTGGTCCTCATTTTTCACTGTATAAACTTTGAAATAAAGGTCTTTGAACTAATAGATATGACAGTGTATACCACCCTAAGAGGGGAGAGTTCTGAAAAATGAGAACCATCCCAGTTGTACAAGTCTAAGATAAATACAAAGAAATTAATTTAAAGGTGTTATTCCTTAAGTTAAAATTGTTAATGTAGTTGTTGATTGGTCATTTTACATCGAAAAAAAAAGTGTGGGGGGGTTGCTGGGGTTACAAATGTTAGCTCCTGTCAATCTCTTACTTCACATATCAAGTAGTTCAGATAATGTGCTCATTTTGTGAAGTGCAGAGGGGATTTTTTGTTTTACTACTTTATTTTCTACTGTGTCTTGTAAACCATTCAGCTTGTATGCATGTTTTATTATTAATAAACTGTTTGCATAATTTAATAGATGGAGAGAAATAAATTGAATCAAGTCTAGACTGTATTTAATAAGCAAAACAAGTAAACTAAGGAAAAAAATAAGTGATAGAAAATAAAATAACAAATGAATAGTTTCAGTTAAAATCTTATCAGGGACATGAAGACTCAGATAGTATTAGTGAACCTTTGTCATTGTATAATTATATTGCTTTAAGATTATATCCCACCGTCCCTGTGACTAACTGTTCACCAGATAAATTGAAATTAGTTAACAATAAACTGGACTTAACACGATTATTATCATTTGATCAAGTTGTGTCACAATTCACAAAAATTAAATCAAGAAACGTTCCTTTGTGATGTAAAGATAGAAATTTAGATTTTGTAGCACCATCTAAAAAATTCTAAATGTGTATTTTAATATGAAAACATAAGTTTTTCATTATAAATGTATTTTTGTCTCTAGTACCACGTATTACCATTTGTTCAGGTTGTACACATAATATATACTAATTAGGGGCTGTCCTTATATTATATTCATGGGGGGGGGGGGAGGGGGGGCCTCATTTTTTTTTTACAAGGGTGTAAAAATCCATGTTAAGTAAAGTTTTTTTTATCAATGTTTATGGTGAGACAACTTTTTTTTTCATTGCAAAAAAATTATTATACTTTCTGCAGTTAAAGTATTCTAGAATCTTGTATCACACGCTTTGTTACCAATCCTTATGTCGAAAACCAAACTATTAAAATAATCAAATCTACCAAATTGTAAAAAATTATCTAAGATAGAGGGGGTGACAAAGAATCTTATGATCCCTTATGTGGGGGTCGAAAACCATAAAAAAAGACCCTTATGTAATTTATGGATGACCCTTTACCTCCTTTTCTCAATGTTTATAAATGATCTCCCAAGTTGTTTGCAACATTCTCAACATTTCACTATTCCGATGATTTCAACTTTATTGATCATTCTCTCCTTCTCATATTGATAGTGCCCTGGATAATATGAATTCTGACTTAAGTGCAATACATAATTAATTGGTCACTACAAAATGGTCTTAATGTAAATCCTTAAAAATCTCAATCTATGGTAAAAAAAAAGATTACTATCCTCATTGAATTTCACATCTGTATAACACATAAATTTAAATAACAGCCCAATTTTATATGCGTCGGTTGTTAATAACATTGAAAACCTAACATTGAATAACCATGTAAAAAAGTGTTTTTTTGCCTTACACTCACTAAGCGCCTGAAAAAATGTACACCAATGAATATTAAATCCACTCTTATTCAATCGTTTTTCCTCCTGCTTTTCAACTATTGTGATGTAGTGTATAATGACCTTGCGCCAAGACTACAAAAACTCCAAAACACATGTGCTAGATTCATATTTGACCTCCAGCCGCGTGAACATATTCCCCCATATTATAAGAAACTAACTTGGCTACAATTTAAAGAAAGAAGAAATCTACACTCAATGACCATCATAAAGAAACTATTGATTTCCAACTACCGACAATACCTTTCTTCACGTATACGCTCACTCAACTCTAATAATAATTTCAACACTCGATCACAAGAAAACTCAACTTTATTCATTCCTCCCCATAACTCCAATCATTACTCAAATTCTTTCACTGTTTCAAGCAAAAAGTCGCAAATGATCTACGTGTGGAAGCTCATTCGTGAGATTGAGGAGTGTGAGATGTAATCACACTGTGTGTGTGTGTGTGTGTGTGTGAGTGTGCACGCATGCATGAATTATGTATGTTTGTGTTAAATTGTTAGACATTTATTATTATCACCCTAATGGGTTAGGAATGAGTAAACTGAATTTAGAGGTAGTATAACTTCATTTGCATGTTGGAAGAGTGTAAATCTTAAAGAGTCTTAAGCTGCATATACACTAGGTGAACGAAGGATAGCAAATGAATTCGGTATAATTTGTTCGACGTTTGGTTCAAAATTCGCCTTGCCGTCCACATTAAGCGACCCGAATGTTTTCAAGGATGTTCGCTCACTCTTGCTGGTTGTTTAGTTGGAGCTTTGGCGTTGCTCTACTTTTCATTATGTCTGATGAAGAGTTAATTATAATCGCTAGTGAAGCATATATAATAATCAGTGAAGAAGCTGTTCAGCCTAGTAGAGGAAAAAAAAAACGATGTTGGTGGATAACTTCACCATTTAAAAGTAGAGAAAGGTATAGTTTAAAAATCACTGTATGTTGTATTCCAGAGACACTCATGTTCACGATATAAATCATTGAGATTTTTATATGACACACTCAACTATAAACTAAATAAATACATTTAATTTTGCTAAATTAAAATAATATGAATTTTAGACTTTGTTTTCAAATTAGAATCTAAGGTATCACAAACCATATTTTACTCGTTTAATTTGCTCATCGAGGCCTTTCTAGCATCCATCTTAGCACAAACTGCTTAAAATTAGGTCAGTGATCTGTTAAAGCAGTTTGCACTATTTAATTTAAATGTTTGTTTGTCAAAACTGATCTATGTTTATTGGGATTTTATAATGTAGAATGTTATGCTTCACAAGAATAGGTTGTAACAAAAATGGAGTTCATTATCTTAGCACATTCCTTTACTTAGGGATATTTTTGTTCCGGGACATGCTTCCAAAACTCAGTAATCAAACAAGCACTCTGGTTTACTTAAATCCTCCATCCTGTTAAAATTCCAGTAGCTCCAGTTGCCGAGACCACCGCAATTGGCTTTGAAATAGGTAATTGAGTTCTTCTACAAGACCAATTAATTGGCAAATCTAAGCTTCCTTTACCAGTTCTACTGTAGGAAAGGTTTGTCGGGATTTTTTTTTTTCAGACAAGCAAAGTGATTTAAAGTTTTAGATTTCAAGTCTTTCTCTGAAAAAGTTTCAATTTGTTGTAGATAATGATTATTGTCTATGCTAGATCTGATATTAGTTTTCCTTTGCCTTGTAATGATACATTAAATATCTCAAAAGCCCTGAAAAACTTCTGTAAAAATGCCATGTCTAACAACCACTGGGTGTCCCCAAGTTGAGGGAATTATTTCTCCTTCTCACGGAGACATGGTTTGATTGGTTCCAACAACAAACATTTAGTTTAGTACATAATTTACTGAAAACCACATTACTAAGCAAAACCACGACACCTCATTATAAGACTTGTCACTGTTGAATTCATCTTCAAAGGCTTTTAATTGCCAGCATGTTTTTGCACTTGAATGAATATATTTGACAATTTTTATGACTACTTACATAACGTGTTCAAATGTAAATACTTTGCTGCCAAATCTTCCCTATCAACAATACACCGTACAGGGAGGAAATACAGATTTGAGCCATCAGTCTCTAAAAGTCCCATAAACCCTTTTGTTTTATCTCTCATAGCGGGAGCAACATAAGATGCAATACTGACAATCTTTCCACTTAAGATAGAAGCTTTTTTAAGTGTGTAATCGAGAGCTTCTTTAATTTTCAGAGCAACAAATTATTTTCTTTAATGCCATCAAGTCTAATAACTCTTCTTTCACGTCCAGGTTGTGTAATAAAAAGCTGACAAATACAGCTAGTTGTGGTCTGTCCTGAATATTTCTAGATTCATCCAAAACCTGACCAAATGCATTGCAGTTAATTATATTATGTTTTAAAATATTTACAATATCAGCACTGATAGCAGAAATTCTCTTTTCAATTGTATGCTTAAAGACAGGCATCTGTTTAATAACTGTACACTTTTTTTTCTATCCGGATCCAAAACAAACTATTTGTGCAATATTTGTCTTGACAAATTCTCCTTAAGTGTGTGGATGCTTGCCTGCGCAATATTAAATGCTAAAATAAACAGCCTCAGTTGTTGAATTTACCTCCTTAGTAAATATGCTCATCAATTTACTCTGACCATAAAGTTTTTCTTTTAAATATAAAACTTTATTTTGCCTTAGAGCGGATCCAACAGTAAATTATTTGCTGAAAGTAGTTTTATGTGTGTCATAATGGTGCTTAAGATTACTGGCCTTGAACTGCGCCAGTGTTATTTTAAATAAGGCTCACATTGGCTTACCATGTATCTCCCTCCCCCTCCCACTTTGTCTTAAAGCCTCTATTCTCGGCTTCGTATTTACGTTTTTTTAGACAATATCACTCTACTTGAAAAAAAAAAGTTCACAAACAGAATGTCAACTGTACTTATACGTAACAACAGCTGACTGTAGTTGTTACTGTAACTGTAGCTGGTGGTGGGGCTATTAATAATCTTACCTCAACTATTGTGGCTCCCAAAGGCCATGTAGTTGGCCACTCGTGCTCTATAATCACAAAAGATAACACGGTCAAGAGTACAATGTGTCGGTAAGCTTGGGTTTCCGTTGTGCTATAGCCCTAGTCTTATGAATCAACAAATAAAACATTCCATTATAATTTGATGTGAACCAGTAGATTATAAAATGGTTTTAAAACTAGTTTATTTGTAAATTTAATTTTAAAATGTAGATATCTTAATACAGTATTGCAAATATGTTAGTTTTATATTTTATCAAGAGCACATAAACATTAACAAACCAAACAACATTGTTACACTTGTACACTGGAATGTTTGTGACCATTGCTCACCTCGACGGGAGTCAAATACTTGCCCCTATGTTGAAATACATAACAGCAGCATATTTACAGGTTCTAATCCACTGCTCTATAGATATAGCTATTTTCACTCCAGAGATTTTTCAAAGGTTATTTTGATTTCAGGAATCAGTGACGAAGATGTAATGAACTTGAATCTACCCACTGGTATTCCCTTTGTTTACGAGTTAAATGAGAACATGAAACCAATCAAAACTTTACAATATTTGGCTGATGAAAAAACAGTATTAAAATCTATAGCGAAAGTAGCATCTGTTGGTGGCACAACCAAACAGTTACAAGATCAAGGGAATTAAATTGTTGTGTCTGTTATGATAATGATACCTTTTAATTTTATATCAAATTTATGTGCTAACATTTGGGACATAACCTTGAGTTTAAAACCATACATTATCTGAGTTCTGTTTAGTTGAGTAAATTGAATGAAAATGGTTGATTAGTTTTTACTAAAAATAGGACTGGGAAACAATGCTGATAGAGAAAAGAAATATTCTACTGACTTTATTCCCAGTTCCACACTTTCTATTTCTAATAGCTACTTTAGTCAAATGCACCATCATTTACATGGACAGGAAATGGTAAACATCAATGTTAAAAACACCTGCCTGCCAAGTTTAAACTCTGGTGACTATCTTTCTTATTAAAGAAAAATATAAAATTTGGGAATAATTATTATTCTTTGTGTTTCATCTAAGTTTTAAATAAATGTTGCTTCAAATGAAGTAATTTATTCAGAAATCTTAAAATATAATAATTACATTATATCTGAAAGGGTGATACCTAATTTAAACACAAGCTATTGGTAAGTTACTAGGAATACAATAAAAACAGTCTGTATCAGACAGTTATAAAAGTTAGCAAGTTAACTTTATATATACATGTGTCAAGTAATGTGATCTCAAAGTGACACTTTCGAGATACATAGGTAAAGTCTGTTCACCGTAGGAATTGTTTTCTGAAAGGCCTTTTTCCCTACCAGAAATCTATTATATAGTAGGATATTGGTAGGAAAAAAGACCTTTCAGAGAGTAATTCCTACAGTGAATGGTGTTTAGGTGGCCTGTTAGTGTTATTTAATAACACTGATCTATGCCGTAACTATATTTTATTGGAACATGTGATGGTGGAATTTAATGAAATATAATAATTTAAATATTTATGTTTATAGAAATAGGTCTGAAGAAGTTGCTACTTTATGAAACCCATCCTCATTTTCATAATGTAAAACTGGTTTCACATTATATTTATCTTGTTAGGCTTTTTGTTAAAATATAATATAAAATTATTTGAATAGGTTTCAAAATATCGCCTCTTTATGACTTTTTTAAAACTTAAACTCACAAAAAGATGTTTTGAGTCAGCCAAAGGTTATAAAAACAATCCATCCACTGATGCTATTTATCATTTCACTCTAGCAAGGTTTGCAGAATGCTAGCAAGTTGTTCTTTGCTAACTTTTGAATGCCTTCATTTCATTAGTTATTAAGTAGCGACAATATTATGCGCTCAATTTAATACAAGCTCGTGATGAGATAAGTACAAATAAAAATCTAGTCTTTTAAAAAATATAAATTTGTAAAACAAATTTAACTTGTTTCATCTTATTGAGCAGTTAGGATTATTTATTTTATAAGGACTCTCTCAAATCTTACGGTGTTCCAAGATTTTAAAAATCAGAAAAAAATAATATTATGAACACCTGACTTTAAATAACAATTTTAAGAAATTGTTAAAAGGAAGTTGGGAGGGAAACAAAATCACTAAAAATACAAGATTGTATTAATTTACTAAAAAAAGGTGTTCTCTTTGTTGTTTATGATGTAATGGACATGAATGAACAAGATATCATTCGTCACTGGCACCGAGCCTTAAAACACTTATTTTTTATATTACATTTTAAATATTTTCACTTTAACTAAAATTGTGTACTTAAACAAATTCAAGATATGAGGTTTGAATTTGGGAAGTAAATAATAATTTGTGTGTGTGATTGTATTATGAAAATGAATTTGTAAAATAAACATCACATATTTACCAAATATGACTGTAGTTTGTGTTCAAGAATCAGAACTATCAAAGTGAGATATAGTTATAAGTTAAGAATTAGATGTGTTGTTCTAAGGATATATACTAATAATTTAATATTATAAATTAACCCATTAGAATGTTGGTAGATGTAATAGGTGAATTAAGAGTTGCTGTGGACAAAGGTTCAAGGGGTTGATGGTATTTTTGAAGAAGGAATGAAGTGAATGACTCGGTCCGAGGAAACTGCTGAATGGGAGATTGGGTTGGAGGTGTCTGCCGATAAGGTGTGGAGTTATGCATGAACGGATGTACTGAAATGTTGGTCAGGGAAGAAGAGGGAGAATATGGATTTGCTCTTTTGTTTTTAATACCTTTGATCAATATTCCCATTTGAAATTCAATTGTTTCTTCCTTATTAAAATATTTAATTGCAGGCAAAGTACCTTTAAAAATGATAATTAATGATTTTCGATTCTCAACGGACGAAATCAAGAGTTCTATGTCCATATTCATTCTTGATATCACTCAAAACACTGCATAAGACAACAAGACACAACACAATATTTGCGCTAAACTCCAGTCACCAGGGAAAAACCTGATAGTGTGAAAGGTCCCATTTACTTCAAAGCACTACCACTCTTAAGGTTCCCATCAGGTCCAGAACCTGACCGGCGAAACCTGATCGTGTGAAAGGGATGTAAGGTTTATATGAAGGGGGAGGGGGTATTGTAACAGCTGGTGAAGAGACAAACAGCTGGGAGCCACGTATCTACTAGTTAAAGTGCTTGCAATGAAACATTTAGAGAAGAATAGACATAGCTACTCTACCATATTTCCAGGCGGCGCTTGAAAATGAAGAGAGAAGGGGAGGGGGGGCATATTGTAAGGTCAACCATTTCAGTGCGTCTGTTAGCGGACAGGGAGGCGACCCAGACAGAATAGAGATTACAAGAGGTGTCAAGTCTAGAAAACATCTAAGGTGTTTCAAACCTAGAAAACATAGTAATAAAATTCAGTATACAGCCAGTCCCTGTGATGAATGGAGTGAGGGTGTCGCTTGTAGGGTCAGTTGGTGGGCTTGGCAGTCTGATGTGCAATATTACCTTCTGGCTCAATGAGGAAATTACCACACTCCTAATTTATCTAGTAAGCCTTTTCAGTGCTGCCTAGGTTTTCAGCTGACAGTGGAATTGTTTAGGATCCAACCAAACTTTGGGTTGAGTACTAATCATCACACAAACTAAAGTAGGCTTTATGTATTAAAAATCAGAACTACACTTTGTGATAGTAGAAACGATGAAAGAATCAAAATATCACCTTGTTTATTAATCACCCCATTATTTTACCCTTTCTAATAATAATAATAATCTTTTAAAATAAAGAAATATAATCTCTACACTGACCAGTACATTCTCAATGTAATTTTTAAATTTGAATTTCTTTCAAAAACTTATCATTAAATTTTAAAAAAAATTTATTTATGTGTAACCTTTTGAAAACTGGCTCAAAAGTTCCTCTAAATTTCCTGAAGTTTTGTTTTAAATTCAGTTTTTTTTTATTAATACCAGCTCAAATAATAATGTTTTGAAGTGATTTTTTTCATTTTGCATACTTAAATATAAAACCACATTTCCAATAGGAATTTACTAATTTAAACTATTTTTATCAAAAATGTAAGGAAAATCTACTGTTTGGTATTTGTTTGAAATTTTGATATTCAATTCGATAAATAATCCTATTCGCACACCCCTAGGGTTGAGGTTTCTAAAAGTGAAAACTCTCTTCCTATAAATGGATTGAATTGTGAAGCCGCTATTACACGAAGCTAGTTGGTAGTCTGGCAGTTGGTTGGTGCAATTTGAAGCTACCTATTGACTGGCCTCGTGTAATCGCGGCTTTAAGAAAGAATGAGTAAAAAAGATTGTTGCTTGGGATTGCAATTTTCTTGGTAATGAGTGTTCAATCACTCTTCCCTTTTACTAATTTAGTTTTCGCATAAGCTATTTTTGTCCAACCTTGTTGATGCAAGCTGACACTTTTTGGCCATACATACATGGCTTATACCGTGGTAGCGGACACCCATTAACGAATATTATTCTCCTCAGCATATTTCCACTATAAATATTTATTCATGAAGAGTGCTTAGAAAACTAAAATGACCAATTCCTGAAGAACCCCTCGCAGCCCAGTATAATTGATGCCACGGCTCGGTGGTTGAGAAACACGGGTCTAAATTGTAAGTATTTATAATATATTGACTAAAAGCCAATGAATGCTACAACAGCTGGCTTAACGTATATGGTCATTTTTTGACCCGATTTGTGAGACATCACTGTTTTATTTGCGAAAATATATTATGAACATTTCTGATTTGTGGTTAAGAAAGAACTGTTGTTTTTTAGAGGTAATCTGACACAAGAGTCAACTTTCTGGCTATGCTATTACAAACTAAAACATTTTATAGTAACTATGTTTCCAAAGTACGATGAGACAATACCAACATAATAAAATTAATAAATGGGAAATTCAATCCCTATTAATTCTCTTTAAGGGATTGTTAAGACCACCAAGCAGATCGATACTACGCAGTAGAGAATATGAGCATCAAATGTTATAAGGCACACACCAAATGGTAAAAAACAGCTGCAGTTTTCACAGATTATATCAGTCACAAGGGATCACAGGATATTCGGGTCAGTTTGGTGGTTAATATTATTTCAGAGTTCACATTTCAGACTTGGATTCGAAAGATTACAAGTTAGGAGACTGTGCATTGGTATAAGACCATTTATATGCTGTATTGTGTCAGGTGATGACTCTTCTCACTACTTGTGTGGATGTGCAGTTTGGAGAGAGGAAGGGGGGAGTGGGAAAGAACCCAACAGAGATAGTGTGCTGATGGTCATGTAGAGTTCAAGGTCGGCCAAACATCATCAAACTTATTTTCAATATACCTCAATTCTAAGTTCCCAGATCTTGGTAAATGCAGCCATTTGGCCCAATTTTGTGTGTGTGTATATATTATATATATGTGTGTTCAAATGTATAAAAAACTTATTAAATTTTCTACAAGATTTTACAATATTTTTTTATTGCCAAGAACAGGCTCTATAAATTATGTATAAGGTTAGGGTGGGAACACGGGAAAATACCAGTGTTTTTGCAGTTTTTATAGCAACACTTTTTTTTTACACAATAAATCAACTATTGTAGTACAAACAGAAAGTTTAATTCTCTTCACATGATGAACTCAACAGTTCTTAACTGTCAAGGAAGGGTGTTATGGAATTTCATTAACACTCTTTCTCTCATTTAAAAAGTTTGTTAGATAATGCCACTACGCTCAAGAAAGCTATTTAACAACTGTTGATATCAAGATGTGAAGAAAGTTAAACTCTTATTTTTGTATTGAAGCAATATTTTATTTATTTTGACCAAATAAAGTTTTGTTATAAAAATAGCAAACACACGCCTTTTCTCATGTTCCTTACATCCCCACCTTAACCCTGTAAACACGCTGGCCTTTTCTCATGTTCCTTACATCCCCACCTTAACCCTGTAAACACACTGGCGCCAAGATTATTACATGTCCATTTTAGGAATTATTTTAACACACTTGTCTAGTAATATCTGAATTTTTTTTTTTTGCAAAATAGTTATTTCTCCCAATTTTTAATATATTTTTTTATTTCAATGCAACTATGGAAATGAGATTGAATAATGTTTATTTGAACTTGCCCTCTTCAATGGGTAAGACCACAAATTTACTGAATAAGGCTTGTCTTGGTTAAAATGTTTCAATTAGATAATTTCACATTGTAACAATGAACATTAACATATTTACATTATTAACATATATAAATTTACTAAATTTGAGATAAATGATATCTTGATTATTTTTTAAACTTGCAATAGCAAAAGATGTTCACACTTCCATAAGTCTAGTTCCACATATGTTTGTAATGGAGAGGTGGGGAATAAAATATATAGGAACTCACACCTATTATCAACAACATGTTTGCTTTTTTGTTTTTGCAGTCAACATGATGATTTCTTCAACATTTTTCACATTCTCTGGCTCTGACATGAAATCATCGGCTATTAATTGAAATAATTCCTCTGAAACAAACATTTTATTGAAGGTAACTTTATTCAAACAAGTTTTACATGTTAAAAATTAACTATTTTGCTTCAAATTTATTTAACATCGCTAGCTGAATTCAGCTTAACCCACTTTTGAGTTTATATCAAAATAAAAATTGCCATTAAAATTATGAAGTAAATAATGTAAATATATTATTAATATAGTATTATTAACATTTTATCAAATAAATCTAAGCTAAGATTTATAAATCTAAAATAAAGTAGCCTATACATTACGTGTTAGTGATGTCATTTCATATTACCTTTGTAATTGTATGTTATAGTTTCTTATTAATTTTCAAGATAAAGTGTATAAAGTAAGAATATAGCATTGCAGTAAGTGGGGAATCTTCCCCTAACTTTAAAACTACAGATCACATGACTCCATGTATAAATATATAAACAATTACTTTAGTGAATTTTATAACTGTCAAAAAGATTCTTATGTAAATTTGGCAAATCAATAAAACATGTTGGCTGTGGTGTTATGTGGTAATATGTCAAAAGTCATGAACTAATAGACACATTTTGAATATACCTCGTCCACACAAAGGGCCTTTATGGGAAATATCAATTTATGTGTGTATTAAGATGTCCATGTTCATACACTATAAAGTCTGTTCAGCGTAGGAATTGTTTTCTGAAAGGCCTTTTTCCCTACCATAAATCTATTATATAATAGAATATTGGTAGGAAAAAAGACCTTTCAGAGAGTAATTCCTACCGTGAATGGAGTATACATATTATCAGCAAGTTTGACTTGAGTTGTGTCAGTCACATAATCTAGCTTGTACTGTGCTTTGCTTACCAACATTTTCTCCTGTCTTACTCGAGGTCTCAATGTACTTTGCTTGAATACCCTGGGCATACTTTGTAGCTGTTTCCTTGCTGATTTGACGAGGGTTCGAATCAATATCTTCTGTGTCCACCTTTGTAGCACAAATGTATATTTTACAATTCTGTAAAAATAAAATTTTCTTTAGCTAAACATAAAACAAACTTGAATAAATATCTATCTATATAAATTAATGGCAAAACCCGATTTAAGGCAACTTTATAATTGCCTAGGTAAAGCTAGTACAATCAGCTGTTGATAAAACTAGTTTGGCCTAGAATGACGTGGTACAGCCTTCAAAGCATGCGTGATTTTCCTTCATCATGAGTGTTTCTCAAATGTCAGGACAAAGTTCAGAGCAGGAGTGGAAAGTAAGTTTCGTTGAGAAATTGATATAAATGGAAGGAATGAAGACACACAATTTAATGTCATATTAAAGGAAAGCTATGCCAATATTGTTCAGGTTTGTGCAGCAAAATCTACTGAAAAGAAAACACCTATTCAATATTGAAGATTTAAGAGGCTTGCTGTACTGGAGATTGGAGTTGTAGAGAAACTTACAGGAGGAAGTGAAAATAATGTAAAGTATTACCTTCCAGTTGAAGAGATATTTGATTTAATTGAAGCTGTTCACTTTTTTCATCGTGGTGGTTGAGACAAAATGTTAGTAAAGCCATAAAGGAAATAAGCTAATATAACTAAGGAAATGATATCATTATTTTTATCAATGTGTTAAGTGTGCCAAAAGAAGAAACAAGGGCTGGTCTCGACTCCAATTATTCATTCGGCCTTGTAAGAAGTGGCTAAATGTTGTAGATGAATGTGTGAAAAAGATAAACATTAGAGTTTTAAGAATAAAAGAGCATATATGACTCAGTGTATGGATGTTGTGTAAGTTAAGGGAGTATGCAAGGATAGGGAAGTGTGGAGAAAGTTAGTGAGGATGGATTAAGTAAGTATGGAGTTGTTTTTTGGGCTGTATACACAGTTTTTTGCCTACACCGGGGCACATTGTGATTATTTATGTATGGATTTATTATTTAAGGAATCCAATTTATATTCTTAAGAGTGATTTTTTGCTAGCTCTGTCATGGAGGAACTATACAAATAATGTTTCAAAACCTCTACAAAAAATTCCCTTTCATTTGTATGAAGCTCATCCTCCTAATCCTCCTATTTTCAACATTTATATTCAAGAGGCCACTGACTGGAATCTTAATGACCAACTCACATGATCATCAAATACTCTGTGAATGCCCTTGGATAGCTAAGTGGTACAGACTTGGTGCACTAAGTCAAACATACTAGGTTTAATTTTCATATGCAGGTGTCATTTTTCAATCAATATCCAAACAGTTAAAATAAAACCATTCAAAACAACTATTTCAAATATATTTACCAATGATATACCACAGCCACAGTAGATAATCTTCACATTACCAATGATATTCCAGAGCCAGAGTGGATAATCTTCACATGACCAATGATATACCAGAGCCACAGTGGAAAATCTTCACATGACCAATGATATACCAGAGCCACAGTGGATAATCTTCACATGATCAATTATATACCAGAGCCACAGTGGATAATCTTCACATGACCAATGTTGATGGAAAAGAAATGGGAAACAAATGAAAATCTTGTACTGGTCTTTCAAGTTATTGAAAAAGCATACAAGAGTGTACAGAAGGATAAGATTTGGGAGTGCCTACATATAAGACATGTGCCAAAGTCTCTCATAGAGAATAGATGTGAACTCAGAATAGTTTACAACTACAAGAGGAGTCCAACAAGGTGGTGCACTATCACCCTTGTAGTAGTAATGGATGAAATAATGAAGGAAGTCAGGACAAGGTACTGTCAGAATTTTCATTTGCAGACGACATAGTAATATGGGGAAACACGGAATATGACGTACAAAAGAGACTAGATCTATGGAATGTGGAATTCAAGAACATCGGCCTTAAAATCAGTAAGGGCAAGACGGATGACATGTTGGTCAACAGGCAGAAAACACCAGTCAATATTATGCTGGAGGGTATATATCTGGAAGAAGTGGAGCAGTTCCAGTACCTCGGCACTGTCATATTGTCGGACACCAGAACCCGTCCAAAGGTCACAAAGCGTACATTGAAAGGATCCCATCTCTACCATCAAGTGACAGAGCTGCTCTGGGACAAGGAAGTCCCCCTGAATTCCAAACACGTACTCTTCCAAAGTTACTCTGCCCCTATAGTCAGTCACATATAGCCTAGAGACCTGTATGCTGCTGCTTAGGGAGGAGTCACGCGTGCAGGCGGCGGAAATCAAGTTTTTACAGTCAATAATCTAGAAAACAAGACGAAAGAGAACCCGGAACAAAGACGTAAGAGCAAGATTAAGGATATGTTAAAAAAATGTATTCAGAATCATGTTTAAAGTGGTCTGGTCCCATAAAAAGAATAGAAACAGGATGGGTGACAAAGAGGAGATGAATAATAGACCAAGAGGAAGACCCAAAAAGCAGTGAATTGACCTAATCATCAGTGATGTGATGATGAGAAGCAAGAACTGGAAAGAAGCAGTTAAAAGCCAAATATTCATGAACCATGTGGAATGAAGGAGGTTCATTAACTATGTACTTGGTACCGCTGGAACACTTGTATGATAATGATGATGATGATGATGATGACTATTTTAAACCATTTACTGTATGTTTGAACAAGAACGAGGCTTCAAACTTAGCACTCAATAAACTATTTATTTAAATGGCATATTTTTCAAATTTATGAACTCACTTTTTTAAATAGGGTTCCAAATGACCTGCATAAGTGGCCGCATGGTCTAAGGCATCACTCTCATGTTAGACTAGACTGCTGACAACAGAGAGATTGGGGTTTGAATCCCGACCAGGATTACTGAGGGTGGTTTAAAAAAAATGGTTTTCCATTCTTCCTCCATACAAATATGGGTACACTTCCTCTAAATTTAGCCTTCCTCACCCCTAACGCTTTAGTGTAATTAGTAAATATGCATATGGGCCTAACCTGAACAGGCAGTAAGACGCGGGGATAAAAGAAGATTGTTACAAATGGTCCGTATTGTGGGTGTGAATGAAGTTTTTCAATGAAGAGTGTATATTTGAAGAAAGGTTTCTACAAACAAGAAACTAAGCTTGGTATGGTAGTCATAAAGTGTAGGTAATAATTATAGCTGTCAAATACTTTAACCAAAGCGTATAGAACTGAGAAAGTGTGGACACTTAGTTTACATGGGTCAGCCGCTTGAAGCACTCACATCGATCTGGCCGGCCGGCAATTGAACAATACAATAATGTAGAATACCGTAACGAAGTTAAGTAGATAGGCTTCATTAAATTACTTTACTATTAGTAGGTTAAATGTGTTTTAACTGCACAAAATACTAAAAACTATCTTAAACCGACAATTTTTATTATTATTAATACCATAGCTGACTAAAGTATTTCTTTAATCTATCGTAATACGAGTAATTTTGTGCCTACATTTTATTTGTAATTTATGGTAATAATAATAATAATAATAATAATAATAATAATAATAATAGCAACCTACTAATAATATTGACAGTCATGAGTTTCAGTAATGTCTTATAAATTTATTATTTTTATAATTATTATATATATTTAAATTATTTAATATAGTATCAATTAAATTGGTATTTATTTATCTGTTAAACCCACATATTTATTGTTGCCTTCTTAAAACAGCTGCGTTCAATAGTTGTAATGCTATAAGTTTGTTTTTTTTGCAGTAAATTATACAAACAATTGAGATTTAAAATTATGTATGATTGTAGTTTTAAGAATCGGCAGCCTTTAACAACTTCTGGACCGATTTAGCATATTTAGCAACACTTATCTCATTTCTTTTACGGCTGGTTTACTCAATTTTGGCACATCAGATGTTCGTTTTTTAGGATGATTCCTTTATTTTATATCTTTACTAAAATACTTTGGCAGGTTAGGAAAAATATGTAGAATAGAACTGGGTTTCAAACGCCAACATGATCAAGGAGGTTTCATATTTTCTCCATTGATAAAAAAATATCACATTTTACAAGAAAATCTTCAGAAAAATCTAAGTGACAAACCCGAGATTTCGAACTTGACTGTCTGTTTCTTTTTGGAATTGCCCGCTTCCACTTTGCAAACACACTCTTTTCTTGAGGAGATTGAAAATAATGTATTTTGCTTCTTGAAGCTTTGTCAGAGACTGATTTGCATCCTGGTATAAAACATGTCAGCATGATTGAAGCATATACTACATACTAAAATAATATACATATAAATTACTTATATAGACTGAATATACAAAGCTGTAATTTTACCGGTTTGTGTGTGTGTGTGTGTGTGGAAGGGGGGAGGGGGGGAGACTTTTACCTTAAACGATGAAAATAAATTTAATGTTTTCAAAAACAGGGTGCTTAGGGATATATTTGGTCAAAAAATTGTTGAAGATATTGGGAGTGGAGGTGGCTACATAATGATGAGCTGCATACCCTGTACTCATTGTTAGGGTAATAAAATCTTACAGGTTATGTTGGGTAGGTCATGCAGCATGAATGGGAGTATATAGAACTGCGTTCAAGGTATTGAGAGGCAAGACCACTGGGAAGACCTAGACGCAGATGGGAGGATAACATTTGGATAGACCTGAGAGAGATAGGGTGTAATGAGATATACTGGATATAATTAGCCTAATACCATAGAGTAAGTAAGTAAGACTGAATATTTAATTACTAAAATAATAACAAAAAGAACCATCTTGAATTTAAAAACAAAGGTTTCAAACACAAAATGCAACAAAGGAATGTATAATGAACAAAATAATAGAGCACTCTCAATCTCATTTCTATATGCAATGCCGGTACTGAAAGACTACAATTCCCGGCCAACTTGACTACAGCACTCAAGTTTCTTGAATCAATCGCAGCGCCTCTATTTGCAATGCATGTAACGGCAAGTGTCAACACTTTCTAATTTCTACACGCTATGCTTTAACTAAGTTGGGAGTGTCCAGTGACTAGGGGCCGCAGAGAACCAACAAGTAATAAACCAAAAAAGAGTACTTTAGTTTGTAATAATTTAGTGTTTCTACAGTCAATTTTGTGATCACAAAAGAATCCTTTAATTTTAAGTACTGATATATGTCCTCCACTAACTCAATGCCTGGACATACCAAGGGCACAGTGAAATACAGGGCACGTATCAATGTGTGTTGTCTGGATAAAAAAAAAATGTTAAGAAATTAATCTTATTGTGATATGAACCCAACAAGAGATGCCAATTATTAATTTAACTAGTAAAAATTGAGTTAGTAAATATAACCATGACTGTACCTCTTCATGCCTCCTTAGTTCTCCGAGCCAAAATTTGGCTCTGTCCCAAGATAGTCGGCTACCGATATCATAACAAACTATTGCTGCTTTGGCGCCTCTGTAATATATCCGACTCATAGCTTCATACCTTAAAATAAATATTAGAACATTTATAATATTTTTAATTAAAAACATTATTATCAGTAGCATTGACCTCCAAACATGTGCTTGGAAGTAGGGACCAGAATGAGGCATAGGGATCAACACAACATGGATTTTACAAATAAAAGAAAAATACAGTATAGACTTTAAATTGCCACTAATGGAAAAAGCTCTGCCTCTTGAAGAAAATATATTGTTTCCGTCAAATCCCTGGACCTAGGTTGTGATTTGTTATAACTCTTCAGCGGGGAATGTGAAACAAAAAAGGGATAGAGGGGGGAGTAAAAAGAGATATTAGGTGATCATACACACACGTTCTTACTTGCGAGACAGAATGGCGTCTCTTAAATCACGCAGGAAAAGTTTATAGAGATTTATAACAGAATTTATAGATTTATAACAGAATTTATAGAGATTTATAACAAAATTTATAAAGATTTATAACAAAATTTATAGAGATTTATAACAAAATTTATAGAGATTTATAAGGCACACAAATTTAAAAATTGCAGGATATGACGCTCTGCCATGTCCCAGATTCCTACCTTTCACTTCCTGCCATGTCCCAGATTCCTACAAGTTTCCTACCTTTCACTTCCTGCCGTGTCCCAGATTCCTACAAGTTTCCTACCTTTCACTTCCTGCTGTGTCCCAGATTCCTACAACAAGTTTCCTCCCCTTTGATTCAATTTGTCTTGCTGAAAATGCAGCCCCAATTGTCTGAAAAAAGAATGAAAAGAAATAATGTTAATGCATAAAGCAAATCTTGACAGATAAACTTGGTTTCAAACTTAGCTGAAGGTTAGGCAGAGGAAGGAAGCAGGTGAGTGGTGAGAGTGATAAGGGGGAAGGAAGCAGATGAATGGTGAGAGTGATGAGGGGGAAGGAAGCAGGTGAATGGTGAGAGTGATGAGGGGGTAGGAAGCAGATGAATGGTGAAAGTGATGAAGGGGAAGGAAGCAGGTGAATGGTGAGAGTGATGAGGGGGAAGGAAGCAGATGAATGGTGAGAATGATGAGGGGGAAGGAAGCTGATGAAGGGGNGTGAATGGTGAGAGTGATGGGGTAGGAAGCAGATAAATGGTGAGAGTGATCAGGGGGTAGGAAGCAGGTGAATGGTGAGAGTGAGAATGGCTATATACTGTGTTGCATGAATATTCAAATATGTAACAGTATTCAGTTAAAACAATGCAACTCTCAAACTTTCAGTTGCAAACGACAAAATGTTCCTTTTTCTTTTTATGTCTGTTTGTTTTATTCACCTGGCTTTAAGATTTTATAGAAGTTGGAACCAACAAAATCTGATTTTATACTTCATTTGTAATTTTTAATTTTTGTTTAATTCTTTGTTAAACAAAATAAATTTATTGAAGATAGATAAGAAAATGTTTTGGAATCTACCATAGTATGATATTGAAACACATAAATCAGATCTTGATTTCAACATCAAATACTCCCTGCAAGTTCTTTATAAGGAAACTTATATTCAAAATTTTGTTCATGTTTCATCAAATTTAATTTAGGTTTCAAAGGAATTTTACTTGGTGTACAGTTGATTATATTAAATTTTCTTAATATCTTTTGAATCAAAATTTGTTGACTAACCACAATATTACCATTGTTACACTTAAAATCCAAACCTGAAATCTGTAAAAAAAATAATTCAGAACTTAAATCTCTCATTTCCATCTTAAACATCAAACGTAATTTAATAATTTTCAAACCCATTTTAGAACTTAACACAAAAAATAAATCATCGACCCAAATTAAAGTGTATGTTGACCCATTATAATATGGGCAATGATCTACTTTATAGTTGTTATAATTTTCTTATATTAATTCTAAATTAATATACTTATTCCAGAATTTGGGACTTTGCCTTGACCCATACAATGCTATTTTTTAACTCGCACTCTCTCACTGCACTGTAAGCCTTCTGGTGGCTTCATCAACACTGGCACTTTAAGAGGATTCTTCAAGAACACAGACTTGACATTAAGTTGATGCAAGTGTAGGTTCCGCTCAACTGCAATTGACAACAAGAGCCTCAGTGTCGCTATCTGAGCAACCAGAGCAAAGATCTCGTCATCATCCAGCGAAGGCTGCTGGTACCCTTGAGCCATGAGCCGTGCCTTTTTATGAGCAACACCATTCACCATATCGGTGAAATACCAGCGCGAATCAATCGCTTTGATGTTTGGATCAACTAATTTAAATGTACCATTGGTTTCCAACGAGGTTAGTTATTCTTTTATTGCGAGTTGCCAACCTTCATATTTAATAGCCTGTTTATATCTCTTAGGAACATCAGTTGTGCCAGCTGATATGATGTCAATATCACAATCTTCCAAGTACTTTGGAAGCTGCCTCACTTTTGAGCTGCAATGAACTTCTGTTTACACTTGATGGTGATGCCTTTTCGTCATTACATGATGCAGACTGGTTTTTGGTGTATTCTCCTCTTCAGTATCTTGTATAGCAATGGATTTTGTCTCATTTGGTAATGAGGCAGGTATGCGAGAACTTTGATTCTTCCAGTGCTCATAATTAATAACATTTTTTTGGCCAAAACAACCTCCCAGCTTTCAGAGTCTCACAGCCTGTAACAATTTTTATAATAACCTATCATTATAAGGTGTTTTGAATGTGAATCTAATTTACCTTTACTATCCTCCTTATGAATGAGGCTGTAAGCAGGACAACTGAAAATGTACATTTTAGTCAAATCCTGTTTATAATCATGCCACACTTCAGGTGGTATCACACCTTTCGGAAGAGTTGGAATTTCGGTCCCATCATATAAATACACTGCCGACATTACTATCTCACCTCACATTCCCTTCTTCATTTCAGACTCAAATAGTAAACATATGGATTTTTCAGGGAAAAGAATCTGTTAAATTGTTCATCTAGTTCATTCTGGGGAGGATTCCTAGCCATTGTGTAGCATTAATTCAAAAAATAATACTTGTTAACATATGGAATCTTTAAGTCAAAATTACTATTTGCATTCATATTTTATTATTTACTTCATATTCATTTTTTTAGTCATGAATGATATAAATTTAATGAAGTTATGTATTATGTATGACCTTATGAATTATTATGATTTTGGATAAGGCCTTTTTTGTTAGCGACTTGTGTGTATGTGAGAGTGACTTGGTTTATGTGAGTGTGTGTGTGTCAAACATCCTTGTGCTGTTTTCTGACCTTTTTGGACTTGTGAGATATTCTGAATTGATGGAACATAAACTTTTTAGTGAGGATTGTGTAAACATGTCATTTCTAGGAAATATTAACTAGATATTAGTATCTGTCTTTAAAACTAGTTATTTCATTTTTCTCGAGGTAACTAAAAATATGTTTGGGAATATAATAATATTCTTTATTTCTGATATAATATTAGAGGGAATTAGATGGCAGTTAAATGTAGAGCTACCTTTTGTTTCTGTTACTTTGTTACTGTCACTATAAATTTGCTCAAGTTAGTATATTATTTATCTACTTATACTTTATACTGGCCATTGAAGTTTGTACTCCATTTTAGAACATTTCTCTGTCAATATGATTGTTTGTTATATTATAACTATTTCTCAACTTTTTGTAAATGTTATCCACGTTTAATGACAGACGTTACTTCAGCAAACAGGATGAATAGTTTCCTAAACTTAATATTACTAAATAATGTTGCTTTACTACGTGAATTCTTGGTTTAGTTTCTAGAGTTAATCCTTTATTTTGGGTTTTTTAAGTAGAATAATTGGTAATTAATTCCCAGATCATTATAAGTGAGTTAAAGTGTGTTTAAATTACTTCTCAATAAGAAAAATAAAGCCAACAAAAAGATTTCCTATATACTTTACAGTTGCAGTTTATTTAATAACATTTTATGATTTTCTGAAATAATTTGTCATGATTCAGCAAAACATTAGTAAACATCCAGGGAGCGACTAATTCAGGAAGCTTTACTCAGCAAGTAGAGTGGTGAACAAATAGTTTAGTGAAACTTTTGTAACCTCAAAAAAACTTCCTACAATACATGCAAATAGAAATAGATTTTGAATTTAGTCCACAACTTATGTTTTTCTTAAATTTCTTGGCTGCTGTGTTAATATCTGGCCTTTTCTTGACTTTATTGACCTGTAGACACCCTGCTTACACAATAGAGGGTGAAGTCTCAGCCCTCATCCAGTGTTCGGCTACATTTGCGTAATTCTGTGATTCCCCAGTGCTCAGCCAGTATTCTTTAGTTTAATCAGTAATGTCAACATTGAGTTGTACTATAGTTTTAATTATTTTTTTGTGGTAGTGGTATGGGGTGTCCCACTGAGCCGACCACAAGATGGTGCTATTAATGTTTTTGTGCTAACTAGGTGCTTTTCCAATTAAGGTCAGTTATAATAGTAATACTGATTTTTTTCTTAACCCACCATCAGTCGCATGTCACCTGAGAGATGGCTTAGCGATGTAGTTGCCCATCATTTGTGTTGCTAGGAGTGGAGTGCGGTCCATCTCCTAGTATCTTCTTAGCTCCCTTCCCTCCGCCGGGCAGTTGAGTCAGAGCCATGATGCAGTGAATACCAAGGTCATAACAGTAGTATTAATCTCTTGGATGACTTGCACCCAATCGTGTGTCTATTGATTATCATCTCGTAGATGAGTCGCACCTAAATGTGTAGTATACAAGCTCTAAATATATAATTCGTTGTTTTTTTTTTAGTACCTAGGAAATGTTTGTTTTTTTAATTTGTAATGTGGCAAGATTTTCTTGAAATAAAAAATTGATAAAAAACAAAATAAACTGAAAAAACAAAAGTAAGAACAAGTATTATTTGTGCTGTGTTTCATGTGGTCATCTGGCAGATGACTCGCGCCTCATGGCGTTTGTACAGTTTCCATCAATTTACTAAGAACCTCCCCAAGAAAATAAAAAATGTTTACGATGGTATTAAGCATCAGTTTCATTAACTAAATCAAATTACAACACATAGGAAGATTGTCAAAACTAATAAATTGCAATTTTTTAGTAACATTTTATCTCAGGAAACAAATATTGCAAGATAATCTGTCAGATGAAGTGTGGCCGATGGTGTAAAAAAAGGCATGTCTGATGGCGGGTGAGATGAGTCATACTACCTTATTAGAGGATAAAAAAAACCAATTTTGTTCTCAAAGAGCAAGCCAATTTAAGGCGGCCAATTACGAGGTACAAATTATGTGTTTATTCTAGTATTCGGCCAAGGTGGCTGACCAATGATTACTGAGATAAAATGTTATTTTCTATTAAAATGATGCTTGTATGCTATTCTTTTCTATTATTTTCCAAAACTGTTTAATTTCAGCCAAATAGTACTGAATACCCTGTAGTCGGCCACAAAGAATTGAAGTGGCCGAATAAAGTAATTAATACTGATTATTAATTTCCTGTGGTCGCCATTAAGTTTGGCTGATAATAACCTGCTGTCGTGTGTTTTTGTTATAGTTCATGCCAAGTATTTTAACGGAATTTTAAGATAATTCAGCGCACAAGCCATTAAAATTATATAGTTTAAAAAACCATAACATTATACACAATATACTGTTTTTTAAATCTATTGAAATAATTGTTTACAGTTGAAGCAATTGTTGTTATTGTGTCTTCCAGTAATTTTATCGCCTGAAGGGAATATATTGATTTCTTCTATTTATTTTTTTTACCTTTGCATTTAAAATGAAGACATGGGCATATATTTTTTTTACTTCCTGTTCGTTAGTTCTGTACAAATCTCTCTAAACGCTAAATCGTGAAATCGCTTCTTAATTGAACACATATACAGATATAGGGTCCTTTCTAGCTTGTTCTATGAAAAAATATGGAATTTAAATGATACACAAAATTCCCCATTTTTAATTAATTAGTCATTTCCTCCTCTCAGACCCTAAAATATTAAGCTATAATTGATTATTAATAAACTATGAGTGTCATAACTTTATTTTTTCAGATAAAATAGCCAAAAGCCAATATCACCATTTCGGACCTTCACTTTGTAACCATCTAAAATGGCTACAGGAAAACGCCCTCAGTGCCACAACTACTCTATCAAAGCCATGGCAGAGGCATTGAGGACTATAAATGATGACAAAATATCAGTACGGGAAGTCAGGCAGCGCTTTGGAGTACCTCGAACATTGGTTCAAGACCATCTTAGTGGAAGAGATTCCCTGCAGGATGGTGATCGAAAAATGGGACCCGGCCCGGTATTGGCTAAAGAAGAGGAGGTGAAACTTGTGACATGGCTGGAGGATTAAGCTAAAAGTGTTTTTTTTGTGGAAGCTGGATGATTTACTAAATCCAGTACAGCGAATTGTCAAGGCGACAAAAAAAGAAACACCATCATAGATGGTCGTTCTGGCAATAAATGGTATTGCAATTTCATGAGACGTCATCCGCAACTTGTGACGAAGATACCCAAAAAATTAACAAAAGGTAGAGCTAGAATTACCTAAGAACTAATTAGAAAATAGTTCAGAGCTGGAAGATTATCTCGATAAGAAAGGTGAAAAAGGAATTATTTCTAATTCAGACCAAATTCTAAACGGAGATGAAACATTGTTCAGCATGTGTCCAAAAAGTGGCAAAGTAATAGCACCCTAAAGGTTGGTGAAATGTGTATGATATTAAATTGAGCAATGAAAAGGAAACTATCACAGTTCTATTAGTTTTCACAGAAAGTGGTAAAACATTAAACCCAGGGTCGCCTTACCAATGTCACAATTCACACTCTAACAATGTATAATCTTCCACATAATTGTCCTGAAAGCAATGTTTTACCATTCAACATGACATTCATACTACTATTTTCAAAATTGAACCAATAATCTTTTCCCTTTAATTTCCAGATTGATAATAAATTAAAAACCAAGTTCTCACAAACTACAATGTCCGGAACAACAAGTAATTTACCTTGCACTGTTCCTTTGACAGTTACACTTACTTTTGCCATATTAATGTCAATAGTAACATCCTTAGGGTCAGTTAAATAAGATGTGTAGTTGCTCTTTAATAAATGGCAAGGAGCTCCACTGTCAAAACAAATGATACCTCCTCTACAGGTTTACCAGTTCAGTCAGGTTAGTCACTTCAACTGATTCCATGGAGGTCACAAATGAAAACTCATTTTCATTCACCATATCTACAGTGTAACTTAGTTTAGGGCAATTTTTTATTGCTTGTCCTCTTAGCTTTCAATAGAAACACCCTTGAATGTCCGACTTCATCAATAAAACTCGCCAGTACTATCCCGTTTCCAGTTTTTCCTTCCTCTAAAAGATAAAAAAAAACACCATGGGGATCTTCAGAGGTCGAAACATTTTTCTTATGTCTCTCATCTTCAGCTAAAAGGGTGTTTTAACATATTCAACCGTCACTGCCAATTTGTCCTTACCAAACATAATACTCATGGCTGAAACCACACTAGCAAAATCTTGATTCATAGCAACTATTAACTGATTAAAAACATCACCTTCATCCATCTTTCCTCCAGCAGTTGTGATGCCAGCACGTGCTGCTTCAAATTCTTGGAAAAATTCCTGCAATGGTTTGTTGTGTTGATATTCCATTTTTATCAAATTCTTTTGTGCATTAACGAGGGATTTCAAACTTTTCTTTTCATTAGTAGCTCACAAAGCTTCCATGATGTCCTTTGCTGTCCTCACCCCCCACCCCATGGTAAGGTAATTGTCAGCAATGCCTCGATTCACCATTATGTTAACAGTGTCAGGAATTTGTCAGCAATGCCTCGATTCACCACAATGTTACGTACTTTAACATCATCAGAATATTGTCAGCAATACCTTGATTCACCATGATGTTAACAGTGTCATCACTTGCATCCTTGGCTCACACATCCCAATGAGCCTGTTCCAAACATATCACCAGTACTCCACTGTTGAGAGCAGTAGGAGCATCTGGTGAGTTGAGAACCAGAGGCCCCTTGGCAGAAGAATCACGTGTAGCTCTCCACCAAGGCCTGGAAGAGCCAAAATACCTCCAGCATGGTTAGGAAGAGAATAAGTGAAAAGATTTAAGATTTGAAACCAGTGCTTATGATGGATTCATATGTAATCAACTCACACCCTTTTGACCAGTGTTTCCCCTGATTTTTTATATAGGTTCTTTGGAACAGTTGTTATTGTGATGCTCGTTGCTTTGATTACTTGTGAATCAAAATTTTTCTTGTAATTTGTGAACATCATTATGGTTGCAAAACTATTACAATCCCTCCTTTGCTTAATTTTATTCATATCAACGCCCTATATTACTTACTTTAGGAACTCAAAAGTTTATTGCTACACTTACAAAAGTATGCCATCTATCCCTATCTTGAGCTAGTTCTATCCAGTCCACATCATTACACCCTATCTCTTTCAGATCTATTCTAATGTTATCTGCGTCTTCCCAATAATAGTCTCTATTTTTATTGTTTCTATTTTTTTAAGAAGGAAACAATTTCATGACTTGCACTTGAACTAGCTACCAACTGTTGCAAACTGAGATCAAACCAATTCTCAACAAATTAATACTCACACTGCATGTAAACAAAGAGACCAGTCACATCTATTTTGGTATACTAGTGATGGGGAGGTAGGAGTTTGAATCCTGGTCAGATATACTGCCGTGTGTTTAACTTAATGGTTTTAAAGTTTCTCTACAAGCAAATGCGGTCACTTTCCTTTATCCTTCTCTCAATATCTCTAATTCATTAGTGCCGATATGACCATTTTCCAAATGACAAGGTACATAGAAATATTCTTCCCTGCATAATAATTATAGATGAGTTCAATCCTATATTTGTAAAATTCCAATCTTGAAGTCCAGTACAAATCTTTACACATGTACAATTTTATTTAGAGTGAAAATCTTTAATATTTAATTTAAGAAAAGTTGTTTTAAGACCACGTTCGAATGATATTTTGCTTTTCATGTCTATTACATCATAAACAACAAAGATAACACTTTTTAGTAAATGAGTTATATTAATACAATATTGGCCTTGTATTATTGTGATTTTCTTGCCCTCCAAAATTCACATGACTATTTCGAGTTGAGGTCTTCTTCATAAATGAATATGAGAAACTTTCTTGAGATCTTTACTAATCTCAAATCTATCAAATATCACAGGTTTCAAGGATTCGAACAGCCCATCAATCAATTAATAATTTAGTTTTTAAATATTTAAGTACGTTTTGAAATAATAGTTTAACTATTTAACCCAAGGGAAAGGGATGGGAAGAGTAATTTTATGAAAATGCATCCACATTAGTGTGAAGAGAAGAAGTGAAAATCACAGTGATTATCATATTTGCAACACTACTGCCAATGAAATATAAAAATATTGTAGTTTACTGATTGAAGATGGTTTCTCCTTAAGTTGTAAAACCATTTGACGACTAGTTTCGTTGTAGTTCTACATCACCCTCAGGCCTGAAAGGAAGGTGTTTCCCCTCACTACATGACACCATTTGATGACTAGTTTCGTTGTAGTTCTACATCAC
>CABFWB010003967.1:9291-53592 GCA_902151455.1 Timema bartmani
ATGCATGGTCCCCCCAGTGCATTGTCCACCCAGATGCATGGTCCCCCCAGAGCATGGTCCCCCGCCCCCAGTGTGCATCATTTCAATTAGGTTAGGTCGTTCTCCATCATTAAAACTTTAAGAAAAATGGTCTAAGGCGTCACTTTCACAATAGACTAGACTGCTAATGACGAGAAGATCGAGAATCGAATCCCGGTCGGCTGTCCTGAATATTTGTTTATGAATGGTTTTTCGCTCTCCCTTCCCCAAATTCGTATACATTTCCTCATATTATACCTTCCTCATCCTTACCACATTACTAAACAAACTATGACCAGAGTTTATGATATGAAGTAGGATTCATCTATTTTATTTGTGTTTGGACCCAAAATTAATGCAAAATAAAAAAATTGCTCTACGCTCAAATGTCCATAAAATTGAAGATTGATTGGTTAGAAAAGTTCATTGCTTACACTTAGCTTTATAACTCTTTTAAAGTTATAATAGATCAAAACAAAAATTATATTAATAAATGTTATTCTAGTGACTGTAATACTTTATTAGGACTTGTGTGTTGAATACGTGTGTTATCATTCAAGTAAACTTAATCTTGACATCTTATCAGAGGACAAAATAGAGTAATTGTGTCGTAAAACTTTTTAAATCAATCTCGTTAACCAGACATGGCATGGAGTAAAGACGACATTTACAAGAGATTACAACTTCATGTTTAGATACTGAAATATTTGTGCCGCCTGTCACCAAGGGACTATTTATTATTAAGAGTAGTCGACACAACTTGTTGACAATTTTTTTTTTATCACCGTGTCTCTTTACTTGTTTGGATTACACGCATGCATTAGTTATATTAATGGTATATGGATGAAGAAGGTGTAATTTAGAGGAAGTGTACCCGCATTTTCGTGAAGGTAGAAAGGGTAACCGATCCGGAACTTCCGCTTTAGTACACCCGAGCGGGATTTGAACCGGGATCTCTCCATTATTAGTAACACATGTTGATATGAAAACTATGCCTTAGGGCCTTATGTATCCTTGGGAGTCAACCAATCTCTCAGTATACTAGATTATAGGTGGTTGAGTTTAGATCGAATGTGGGATTAGTTGACCTCCGAATCTCGTCTATATTTACGGCCCTTATTAGACCGTGCGACCATCGAAGCGGGTTAAAAAAGGGTAGGAAGGATAGAGATTCTCTTCTCCATTTCAACCATATGGCCGTAGGGCGAAATTATGGACCACTCCAAATAGTTACCAACCTGCATCGATGGCCGCATGATCTAAGGTGTCATTCTCGTGTAGACTGGACTGCCGAAGATGGAGAGATCAGGGTTCGATCCCGGTCGGGTGCATTGAGGGTAGTTTTTTCCTAAATTGTTTTCTTCTCTTCTTCCACTCAAAAGCGGGTTCACTTCCTATCAGTTAAACCTTCCAAATCCCTAACACATTAGCGTAACTAGTACATAGGCGTATAACCCGAACGGGTAGTAAGACACGGTGCTAGAAAAAAAAGTAACTTAACCAACCCTAGTCAAAAGATCATGTCATAAAACTACAATTTTGAAACCTCCCCATCCCTCCCCCCTAAATTAAATTCTTCCTACGCCCATAGTTTAAACCGTTGTTTCCGATCAGAAACAACTCGGAAGTTCAACTTGTTCCAAGGTTGAATGCTTTAAAAATTACGTTCTAGTATAATTTCATTCGAAATGGCCGCGCTCCGCCGGAACTAGTACTCTGCTTGAAACTAGACGGAACTTGGGAAACCATTAATTTTTTGATTACTCTGACCTTGATGAGACAGTATCTACACACATTAAACTGTCCTGACTAACGTACAAACTATTTTAACTCGCTCTTTTTGTTTTACAAAAAGTACAGATTCTATTTTAATGTACTTATACGTCAAGCCATGAGCTCTGAGCTCTGCAGCTTTTCCTCAACCCACAAGGTATTATTGATTACGACATTTGTAAGATAACAATCTTGTAAATATTGGCCACTATAACTTATTTTTTTATATACGACAGCTGTAAGTTATCAATCTTCTCAATGTTGGCCACTTGAGCTTTTTTTTTATCTTCTAAAACTACGGTCTCCCAACTTTTTGTTGCGTGTGCCAAATTGGACCTATACAAATATGTTTGTTAGAAATGCTCTAAATTTAAATTCTGGATGTATGCTATCTTACAAAATACTACCCGTATAGGCTACATTCATATTTACATTAATGGGATAGGGATGAGGAAGGTAGAATTGAGAAGATATGTTCCTGCATTTGCGTGTAGGGAGAGTGAAAAATCACTTAGGAAAACATTTATTTATGTCGGCCCGGAACTCGAACCACGACCTCTCTGTCACTGGAAAACCAGACTAGATGTGTGTCCTTTCGAAAAACATTTTTTAGCAAAATTAAATGCAAGAAGACCTTTATTTTCGGGCTTAGTTTGTTCACGAAAACGCGTATTAACGTTGAGCATAAGAAGGGTTCAGTTTATTTTAATCCGTGATAATTCCTACCACTTCTTAAGTGTTCTTTAGTTTTGTTCTTTTCCTTCGTAATCGACACAGCAAGGACTGGCTAAGCTTCAATTAGCGTCCGATTAAACCTAAAGGGGCAGTTTTTGGCACGCTTTGTGATTCTCATCTGTCTTAGTTATATCCAGTTTATGAGATCTGGAAATCCGATCACGGCTATCATCACTTTGATTTTTTCAATAGTATTTATTAAATGATTAGAGCACACTGCAAAAATATAAAATATATTTAGTAGTATAAACAAACATTTCGCTCTATACATTACATGCATGAAGCGCCACCCTACGATGTTAAGAAAGTTGTTAATTCGTCATCTAAGTTATAAAAAAAATTCCCGCATAGGTGGTCGAGTAGGCTAAAATATCGAACTCCCTTTTTCTTTTCTTTTCCGGTGACGTTTTTTTCCCCTAAGTATCAACATGTACTTTCTGAACCGACTGATTATATCAACACACAATTTATAAATTAACTTAAACCTATAACAGACACAATATCCAGCACCCTGGTGTATATTTCATCATTGTGAAAAGGTAACCCGCATTTTGTCAATGATAAATCAAACCTTTTGCCCATGCCAGGAATTGAAACCGTGACCCTTATCGCAGTAGGTAGACACGCTACCAACTGAGATAAGGTGTAGGACTGACGTGGTCATTGAGTTTGGAATCTCGACAGGGTTTACCTGGGCGTTTCACCCCCCAAAATGTGTTTGTTTTCCACTCCCCCTCCATTCCAAATTCTACCTTAATCATCGGTACTACATTAGCAAAGTTGTACAGATCTTATTTGATCCAGGGGGGATGAGGTCCACTAGAATGCTGACTTAACATGTTAAAATCGTTCATCTATTGTGTCTGTGTGTGTGTGTGTGAGAGAGAGAAGGGGGGGTGTTTTAAAAAGGAGGGGTGGTTGTGTATTAATAAAGTACAATATTTTAGTTAATAATACAAATATATGTTTGACTCATTTTTTAAGACCCTTGGTACTACGAATATACAAGGAAGGTGCCTGCGCATCCCCAAGGTCATCCGGGGATAGGGAGGGGATGACGTCATAGTTGAGCTTACGAACTAGTAAACGTACTGGTTTATGCCTATAAAAGAAGCAAATTTACCATAAATTCACTTCAAACTGCAAGCATTTTAAAATTATTCACTCACTGAGTGGTTTTATATATTCTATTCATATTTTTCTGTAGACCAAAAAAGTCCTTGCAAAATTCAAATAAAATAAACAAAAATAAGCAAGATACTGTGTTTCAGGAAATGGCTTGATTCGTACTAAGATTGATGTTTGTACATATATAAAGTGGCATTTACAACAAACCCAGTAGACCATAAATAATATTAATACAGCTTAAACCATATGATGTAGCTATAACTAAAATATAGAGCGCATAAAATTGGGACCAGGTTTTTACACAGGCTACATTTTAAGTTCAGGATTACGACTTGATATATAAAAGGTACACCGTTTTGATCATTAAACGTGGCTACGTGTTGGTTGCGCCCGTGTGTGTTTGCGCCCTGGGAAAAATAACCGCGTGTGTTTGTGCCCTGGGAAAAATAACCGCGTGTGTTTACGCCCTGGGAAAAATAACCGCGTGTGTTTGTGCCCTGGGAAAAATAACCGCGTGTGTTTGCGCCCTGGGAAAAATAACCGCGTGTGTTTGCGCCCAATGTATACTCAAATCCTTCCTATTATTCTAAAGAAGGTAATTGTTTGTGTTTACAAAATTTGTTTATGATATTTCCTTTCAAAAATATTTAATATTGTGTTTTATTTCCCCCCCCCTCCCCCCGACTGATAAGATATATCAGGTCAATGACTAACTTAACCTAACCTAACCTAACCTAACCTAACCTAACCTAACCTAACCAAACCACATTCCTTCATACTAGTAGTTCTGAAACAAGACCGACCAAAAAATAATCTTAATATACGTCCTCTTAATGACTTCCATTTGCTAGTATCAAGGCTTTGACTCGCCGACGGGCGCGAACACTTCCGGTTTATTTTAGGCGGGTGCTTACGCCTCCGATTTGTCAAAAGGCGCTACCAACACGCTCCCATTAAACGTACCCCTAAAATTCTCAATTTGAAAAAAATCTTTGATACATTGTATATAGACAAATCAAGTATTAATTAATACTGCCCTACTGTTTAAAGCATATCAAAATAAAGGTACAAGAAAATAACTTTAAACTTGGAGCTGTTATTTTTATGTTTTAATACATCAGTAGTTGTAAGGCTCTTAATACTCCTGGGACCACACTTTGATAGACTTTAAGAAACCCTCGTACTACAACCAATTTACCCGCCTTGGTGGCGTAGTTGGCTAACGCGCCAGTCGTGTTGAGTTCGACCACCGAGGACGGGGAGATCGAGGTTCGAATCTCGGCCGGGTGAACTGGTGGTGGTTTTCCCTTAGTGGTTTTCCACTCTCCCTCCACGCAAATGTGGGTTCACTTCATCTAAATTAAACCTTCCTAATTCCTAATCCATAAGTGTAATTAGTACTTAAGCGTATAACCCGAACGGGTAGTAAGACGCGGTGCTAAATAAATAAAAATACACCCAATTTCACATGAGGTAACTTTGATCTGACTGGTATTTGAACTGACAAAGCTACCAGAGCTAGTTAGTAAACGCATTGAGGCAGTCTCCCATAGACGTCACTAACTCTTATTGGCGGGATGGGGGCGGGAGGACACAGAACGAACCTATTTTCACTTGAAATTATAAAATAGAAAATATTTTGTACTAATAATGTCTAATGATAACGAAATAAATTATGTATGCCTTACTCCAAGCGTGGGTTTTCAATTTTTCGAATAAAAAAACTCACTATTTATGTAAACAGTGCTAAGCATGTTATATTTGAGCAGATTATTGGGGAGCGCGTACCCCCACTACCCCCGCTAACATCGCATCGTCCGTGCATAGCGTTTTAGAGGTTTCAGCCACAATATGGAGCCGATGATAGACATTTCTTTCAAAAAGTAATATATTTTAATAGGATAGAAATAATCCTACAAACTTAATTTATGTGAAATGTAGAAAATACTACACAGTCTTGAAAACTGTGATTTTATCATTTATAGAGGGCAAAAATTTTCGAAATAGTTTTAAAATTAGTAAAATAAAATTTGTTTTAACACATAATAATTTTTTTCCACCCTTTAATTATAAGTCAGAGAGTAGTGTACACATTTAGTACATTCGAGTTCTTTTTATTATATCTACATACTATTAACTAAAAATAGTCGCTTACAACACTTAACAAATGTTAAATAGTTGTTCCAAGCTACAATAAAAATAACTCAAGTAGCTTTATGTGGCACTTAATATTCAGAAATTGTCGTGGGCACCTGCGGCTGGTCCCCCTTTTCTCTAGAAATTTCATTTCTGACTGTATGCCCTCCCCTCCTACTCGTCCCCCGATTAAATCTCTGGGTGCACTTCTGCAAAAAACTGTTCACATACGTAAGGAACATAACATTTTAACTCATTCAAAATGTGTTAGTGTTTATTTCGTGTAACATTTATTATTATTGTATACTGCCCAGTTGTTTACAAAATATTGCTTTCAGCATTCACAAATCAATGTATTGTGTGTCTGTTGTTACAGTCGAGACACACAAAGGGTTCGACTTATTCGATTGAACTTGAATTGAAAAATTTGTTCACTTTTGTTGTTATAAGCTGAATTATATGAATTATATGAATTTCTTTTAACAAAATATTGGTATTGCATAATAAAATTAAGCTACATGATTTTTACCTAAGTTATATAACAGTTTGTACCCGCCCCGGTAACGTAGTAAGCTAACGCGCTAGTTTCGTATTGAGCTAGACTGCCGAGGACGGGGAGATCGAGGTTCAAATCTCGCTCGAGTGAACAGGGGGTAGTTTTCCCTAAATGGTTTTCCACTCTCTCCACGCAAATGTAGGTTCACTTCCTCTATATTCAACCTTCCCAATTCCTAACCCATTAGTGTAATTAGTGCCTTGGAGTATAACCCGAACGGGTAGTATGACGCAGTGATAAATAAATAAATAAAAAATAAAAATAAAATAAATGTTATTCTCCATGATAACTCTTGAAACATTCTTCCGCTCGAGAGCGTGTAAAGTGGAAATATAACTTATCGGGGGGAGGGGGAGGGGTCAAGTAGAACCTTTAATTAAACCCTTAGCCAATAAAAGTTTTCTACGTACATCTGGACCTCCCATTGAGGGTCCATCCAATAACCTCTCCGTGCCCCATTTCCTACGCCCTTGTTTTAGCAAATAGGATGAGTGTTCTGATGGCCCCACGCCTCGTGTGTGTGTGTGTGTGTGTATATATATATATATATATATATATATATATATATATATAAACTATCTTTTAAAAAAATATTATATTAACATAGAGATAGTGCTGCTCTGTAGTAAGCACGAAATGATTTAAGGATAGTTTCTGCTGCTGCCATCTATCAGACAAGTGGCACCGCAGTTAAATGGATACAATTCAGGGTTTTGTGGATATAATGCAAATATTTCTAGTGGATACAAATCGGGCTTTTTATTTCTGGTTCTTGCTTAATAAAATGTCTGAATGGATACAATTCAGGATTTTTGTTAAAGTCGTTTATTTGAAAACACTCTGAATGGAGATCATTCAGAATGGATACAATTCAGGATTTTGTAGATATTGTGAGAATGGATACAAATCCGACTTTTGATATGTGGTGCTTGTTTAATAAATGTCTGAATGGATACAATTCAGTCATCTCCCACTAAATGGTGCGGCAGGTCGACAGAGAGCTCGGTTCTGACGTCATGCGCAGTAGCTGTCTGAATAAGTAGCTCACTTGCACCTACCGTCTTTACTTACTCGTAGTACCATGTTTATGACCCAATAACTCGTTTATTTCTAAGAAACGTCCTCTGTTTTCCAATACCATCTGTTATTTGTAAGAACAACAAAATATCGCGATTCGTTTTTTTTCACGAACTTTTACTTAGTACATTAAAATTTATATCAAAATATCTATAAAGTTCATTGTAGGATTTATGAATGTATTACAAATGCGAGAAATAGATCTAATTTGAGTCTTTTCATTAAATTGATTAGTGCTCGGCCTTTTACATACGAATAATGGTAATTTATGTCGATTTTAATGAGAATAAACTATATAAAAGCTATACACATTTTTACTTACTAGCAGACGAGACTATTCGCCTGGAATTGTCAGAAAAATTGTACCAACAGCACTATTGTCATTTTTTTTCTTTATATCCCTACAACAAATCAAATGTACAGAAATATTATTTCTCTCCACCAAAAACTTGTTAAAGAAAAAATAAAATGTGTGTTTGATCTGGCTATTTTGAGAGTCGTATAGTTACCAAAGGCAAAAATTTTAAATTTAAGAATTTTAAATTTGGCCGTAATTTTTCTATCCATAAACCAATTGTGAGTAAATTTTAGCTGAAATAATGCCTTTTATTTACCGACTTTTAATACTGAAATCCAACTTTTTATTTAACGAAATCCAACCATTTTATTTACCACAAATCAATGTTTCTAGTCATTTGAAATGTTGGCATAGCTAGTGTTAATAAAGGAGTTTATAAATTCTGCATATTTAATATTAATATTAAAATAATTAATTAATATTTTGCTAGTGATATCTAAAATGAATGGTAAAAATTTGGTTGAATAGTCCAAACCGCAGTGTTTTTCGATATAATTCTCTAACGCTCTGTGAGGAAATCTTAGAATACTCCTTATTTTTTACCACCACGTCTTAATACCTGCTTAGGTTCTTCGTATATGTAGCTATTATTGACACTAATATACTAAAGATGAGGAAGGCTGAATTTAGAAGAAGTGTACTCGTATTTTTTTTCCCCCTCAAATTTGAATACGGGGTATTTGCCAAAGGCACAGCTAGAACATCTGATGTTTTCCGTTTGTTTTATACTTTGAAAACTTAACTGTCGTTATTGAATGTTCAAAATATTAGTGTAAACATTTTTATGAAGGCTCAAGTATGTATTTGTTTCTGGTTCAAGGGTTCCTTCAGTCAAAGTTTAAGCCGTCACTTTCGTGATAGGCTAAAATTCCGATGATGGTGAGATCTGGGATCGAATCCCTGTCGAGTTTTTTCCCTAGACTGTTTTCTACAATCCTTCCATGCAAATATAATTAGTTACGCTTCTTCTAAATTCAACCTTCTCTATCCCTATCACATTAGTGTCTCTTTGCACATAATGCGTTTGACACAAACGGGCAGTAAGACGCGGTGCTAAAATAAATATTCCTATAAAAAAAGTTTGAATATAGTGTACGAATATCATTTCACATGTGTCAACTATGTATAACGTGCCAAAGTGCAGGTTGTACGTAATAAAGTCAAGAACTGCCTCCTTAGGGTGTCTGCTGGGTCACCAAAGTTACGAAAGTTATGAAAAAGTTACTAATTGTAGAAGAGGTCATGAAAGTCCCTGAAAAGTCAAGAATTATCAACTTTTTGGTCATAAAGTCATGAAAATATTTTTGGTTGAATTTATAGCGCATCGTAACAACGCGAACGATTCGAAAGTCGCACCACCCACTACCCATGATGCCATGCACTAGTCGCAAGTTGCCTGATTTTTTTCACCGTGATGCCAAAGACAAGGTTAACGTTCGTCATCTAGTTAAAATTTAATGTTACATCTGAGTGCATTATGCCTATATATGCGTTATATAATGTTCAACCGTTTATCGAAGGAATTCTGTGGTTATAAAAGGTCACTAAAAAGTCACTAATTATGATTTCTTCAATTCACTAGACACCCTGCTTCTGTATTGAGTAATATCTCGCTCAACTGATGTCTTTGCTAGCACTTTTCATTAAGTTCCCCGAAACGATCTACCTTCTGGCAAGTCGGCCTTGAAATGTTCCGCTCGCAGAACAAGTTGCGCAGCTTCTTCGGCGAAATATATATATTTGTTTTTCTTCTTAAAGTGTTGTCGCCTTTTGTTAAAATCATAATAATCAATTGGTGTATTATCAACACGAATAAAAGGTTTCTTCGCAACGTCACTTGTAATTACAAATATAATATAATAAATACAATAAATAAATAAAATAATTTTTCACAACGTCACCTCTAATTAAATAAATAATAAGATACCTTCACACCAACTTTCTAGTATTTTGTGTTATAGCTTAAAAAAAATAATTGAAAAATTTGTTACGGTAAACTACCCTTAATTATTAAGTCTTCCTAATAAAAACAAACACATTACTCAAATATTTTTAACAAATTCCAAATTTTCAAAAATAATTTATTTATAAACTACCCAAAAAATTATTTTTCATTTATAAAAAAGAAGTTTTCTTATATATCCTAGAAAAATTATACCCAGATACCCATTTTGAACTCAAATCTTCAAAGCTAATTTCGAAAAATTTCAATCTTTCTATAATTAGTCGTAAGTATACTACCCTTAAATTAATTTATTTTAGAAAAATAAACATTCATTGATCATTGATCCCATGATACTAATTTTGAACAAAATCGATAAAACTATTTTAAACAAAAAATCAAATTTAAAAAAGTCTGTCATCAGTCAACTACATTTAAATGATTTTTTCCCTTTAGAAAAAAAATTATACTATAAGAACCTTAACAGATACCCATTTTTAATCAAATGACTAGACCACTTTTATAAATATTCAAATTAAAAAAGTTATCAGTACTTGACCTATAACATTTAGATATCAAATTTGAACAAAATCTATCAAGCCAGGGACAGACAGACAGACGGACTTGGGGACGTACAGAATCGTAATATCCATTTTTTTGGGTTCGGACACACACAAAACGTAAAGAATCATCATAACCTCAATATCAATAATTTTCACAAGTACATTTCTTTCTTTTGAAACGAGAAATTAAAAATAAAATACAGACGTATACATAAGTGTTTATGTGAAATATATATTCAATTATTTTTGTAACATCACTTATAATTATTACTATATCTAATAATAAAACATTTATTTTATATTTATAATCTTATCTTTAATTATGTGATGTTACGAAAAACCATTTTATTCGTGTTATTGAATAATACACCGAAATGACACTATTTGAACATAAGTTTACAACAATTTAGGAAGAAAGTTTGTAATTTTAAACAAAGGTATGGTTGGATTTTAGGGTTTGCAAGCACCAAGATTTTGGTCACCTTAGTGGTGGGTTTAAAGTGGGATGGAAGGGGACGCGAGGAAAAATAAGCGTTTTTTCAGTTTTTATGGCAACACTTTTTTTGGTTAAAATAAATAAAATATTGCTCCAGTAGAAACATAGAGTTTAATTTTCTTCACCTGGTGATATCAAAAGTTCTTTAATGTCGGTCAAGGATGTTCTGGAATTTAATGACAACTTGTTTTTATTAATTTAAAAAGTTTTGTCATCTAATGCCACCACGCTCATGACAAATATTTAGAAACTGTTGATATCAACATGTGAAGAAAATCAAACTTTATGTTTTTACTGGAGAAATATTTTATTTATTTTGGCCAAAAAAAGTTTTGCCGCAAAATCTGCAAAAACACTGGCCTTTCTCGTGTCCCCTTGAAGGGTGTATTTCAAGTAGGTCAGGGGGCATGTTCTAAAACCAGGTACATCTCTGCAATTCATGTCAAGGTATGGCTACACGGAGCTGACCCGCACCGCACCGCACCGCATTTTCTTACAATTGTTATATTCTTATTGACTGAGTTCTATTACAAAATAAGTTTGTGTTTTTATTTTTACTTTGCATAAGCTTTCACCTATTTTCATAAAATTATGTTAGATATTAATTATGAAGAATACAGTTTGAAGTTAGTTAGTAATTAAGAAGAAGAATGTTTGTTGTTCAATAAGTTGTTGTACATAATATTTTTTATCTTGTACGTAATGTTGGAAACAATTACTACAGCGTCACACGTGCAACGGCTGTAAAAGAAATGCCTAATTTTACCATGAAAACAAAGTTCGGAAGCTCCCGAATATTATTTATTGCTGGTGGTAAGTGGCTACACGGTCCGCACCGCACCGCAAAAGTGCGGAGCAATGCTCTCTCAACGATTCGTCCGCGCCGGTGCGATGCGGTGCGGCTTCGTGTAGCCGGTCCTTTATTCTCCCTCTCTTTGTATCGGTTCCGACTTTAGATCATGGTTGGCGTGTTTGAAACACTCCTACTCCGAAGTCGAGTAGCAAGAATAAAAGCCCTCGTATCTTGGCTCTCGCTGATAACACACAGCTAGAGGCTCTCTCAAGGTGATAACAACTTGTTAATTATTCTTTTGACCCCGGCCGCTACCTTGGTTTAGTCTTTTTACACCTTTACTTGGTGAGCTATGAACACTGATCTTATCAGCTGCTACATGTTTAGCCTTCTTTTAGTGTACTGGGGATTGACACTAATGGTGCGACCTTGGCTTGGCTGTGTAACTACCCGCACTGTTGATTGCGTGGTCTAAAGCATCAGCCTCTTAACTACCCGCACTGTTGATTGCGTGGTCTAAAGCATCACCCTCTTAACTACCCGCACTGTTGATTTTGTTGTCTAAAGCATCACCCTCTTAACTACCCGCACTGTTGATTTTGTTGTCTAAAGCTTCACACTCTTAACTACCCGCACTGTTGATTGCGTGGTCTAAAGCATCACCCGCTTAACTACCCGCACTGTTGATTTTGTGGTCTAAAGCTTCACCCTCTTAACTACCCGCACTGTTGATTGCGTGGTCTAAAGCATCACCCTCTTAACTACCCGCACTGTTCATTTTGTGGTCTAAAGCTTCATCCTCTTAACTACCCGCACTGTTGATTACGTTTACGTAGTCTAAAGCATCAAGCACTTAACTACACGCACTGTTGATCTTGTGGTCTAAAGCATCAAGCAATTAACTACCCGCACTGTTGATCACGTGGTCTAAATCATGACTTCTCAACCTGGGGGTCGCGTAAATAGCATTGGAGGTCGCAGAATATTTGAAAAAAAAATCATAAATAATATGTAACTAATCTTATCCCTCATTTTGGACCACAGTGGCGACATTGCTTGTTGTGACTTTAGGCTGCACTGTTGTCTCAACATGACAGTGTCTCGGCTTGCTTTTTGCTGGCCAGGGAGATTAACAAAAGGTTTGAAAGTACATTCTGTCATGATTCATTCTTGGCGGCTTGTACCCTGCAAGTGAGACAGAGATAGATAGAAATACTAGCAGGTAGATTTCAAACCTCATCATCAGTACTAACCAGTTGAGTTCCACAACAGTTCACCAAATCGTGTCACTAAATAGTTTCGACCGGCGCGGAGGGCCTTATTAGCAGTTTGTGATCCATCGTGCTCGGAGCTCTTGCTAGTTGTTCATTGTTCAGTGTTAGATGTACAGTGTTAGTTTCACAGTGCTCAATTGCTAAGTTTTCAATGTTGCTTGTACAGTGTCAAGTTGTTTAGTGGTTCTTCTAGTATCTCTGGTGTACAAATATGTACTGGACGAGCAAATAATTAACTGTCACCAGTTATTGGCTGCCATCAATTCAAAGACAAATTGCAATAAAATCGAAATTATCTCACCCATGGATAAGTGGTTAAATTTGTCAAAGACTAAGACAGCAGATAATACTGAAGCTATAGATCCTGCAGAACTTGGATCATCCAGCACTAACAAGAATGTGCAGATTTATTTAACTGAAGATATTTCTCATTCGCGCGCAAAAAAGAGGAAATACAATGAAACATTTTTGCAATATGGATTTACTTTTATTTCCACAAATATTGAAGACATACCTATCTGCTTGATTTGTAATGAATGCTTGGTGAGCGAACGTCTCAAACCTGCAATATTAAAAAGACATCTACAAACAAAGCATGCTTCCTTTTCCAATAAGCCTGTACAGTTTTTCGAAAGGCTATTATAATCATCGAAAAAACAAAAACTATATCTTGAAACTCATGTACTGGTCGATAAAAAATACTTAAAAGCATTTTATGAAGCCTATTACTTAATTGCAAATGCTAAGAAACCATACACCATTTCCGAAGCTCTTGTGTTGCCAGTGGTAATTAGAATGAATGAAATTAGGCCTACTACTTTCACTTATTGAATGATTCATCGAGAGGCATTAGTGGCCAAGAAAATTTCTACAATTCTGAATTCTGTACTACATGATGCGGTTAAGGTTATCAATTTTATTAAATGTCATGCCCCTAATAGTCGCCTCTTTGCAAATTTATGTGATGATGATGTGATTCCAATTTCAGAACACTTTTACTGCAAACAGAAGTGTGATGGCTTTCAAAGGGATTAGCATTGAGACGACTATTAGTGTGAAAAAAATTAAATAATACTATTTCTGTAAAAAATAACTCTGAATATGTCAATTTCTTTCACAATGAAAATTGGCTGTTCAAATTATGCTATTTGTCATATTTATTTGAAAAACTACACAAACTTAATATGTCTCTCCAAGGGGAGAACACCAAAATATTTACACTGAAAGATAAAATTCAGGCTTTTATGAAAAAAAATTAACATTTGGAAGAATTAAGTATAAAATGACTCATTTGAACTGTTTTCATATACAGAGGATTTTATTGTTGATAATATGCTTAGTTTTGACTTGACTAAGCAGATAATAACACAGGCCTGCGAAATTGAAGTTTTTGAAAAATACAAAAGAAGTTTTCGCTTAGTTTTATGTTATTTAGTGTGCTGATTTCGAAAATGACCTCCATTTTTACTTTCTCTCTATCTTACAGGTAGAGAAAGTATGGTGATCGTCAAAAAAATCGTACTCGAGATTTTGATGAATTTTGACGTTTCATGACTTCCTGAATCCGAAAAAGTGGTTTTTGAATTTCCGTCTGTCTGTCTGTCTGTCTGTCTGTCTGTCTGTACCTCCAACTAGAGCCTAAACTATTTTACCGATTGAGCTGAAACTTGATATCTAGGGTTTTCATAGGGTTGCCCCGAGGGGTTTTTGGAATTGGATATCTACCCCTAAAATTAAGGGTAGTTTACTGAAGGGAAAAAAGAGAAAAAGTCGATTTTCTCAAAATCGGCTCTAACGATTTTGATTAAATTTCATTTATGAACATTAATAAATATTCCAAACAAAATGGCTACTCTCAATATTTCGGCAAAATGGCTTTAAGGGCTCCGGTCTGATGCGTAAATTAACATTTTTTATAATAGCTCCGAAACTATTTGAGATATGAAATTACTTAGCATTACAAATATGTATATATATTTATAATACAAATATTTTATTCGAAACATATTTTTATAAAATCAATAATTTTCAATCTATACGCAATTATATATATATTTTTAGCTTTTTGGACATTAAAGCTTAAGTATTGCGATCGTAAAAAAAACTAACCTGAAATGTTGATGGATTTCGACGTCTCATGACCCCCCGAACCCTAAAAAATAGTCTTTGCAATGCCGTCTGTCTGTGTGTCTATTAAAACTTAAAATTAAGGGTAGTTTACTGAAGGGCAAAAAGAGAAAAAGTCGATTTTCTCAAAATCGGCTCTAACGATTTTGATTAAATTTCATTTATGAACATTAATAAATATTCCAAACAAAATGGCTACTCTCAATATTTCGGCAAAATGGCTTTAAGGGCTCCGGTCTGATGCGTAAATTAACATTTTTTATAATAGCTCCGAAACTATTTGAGATATGAAATTACTTAGCATTACAAATATGTATATATATTTATAATACAAATATTTTATTCGAAACATATTTTTATAAAATCAATAATTTTCAATCTATACGCAATTATATATATATTTTTAGCTTTTTGGACATTAAAGCTTAAGTATTGCGATCGTAAAAAAAACTAACCTGAAATGTTGATGGATGTCGACGTCTCATGACCCCCCGAACCCTAAAAAATAGTCTTTGCAATGCCGTCTGTCTGTGTGTCTATTAAAACTTAAAATTAAGGGTAGTTTACTGAAGGGCAAAAAGAGAAAAAGTCGATTTTCTCAAAATCGGCTCTAACGATTTTGATTAAATTTCATTTATGAACATTAATAAATATTCCAAACAAAATGGCTACTCTCAATATTTCGGCAAAATGGCTTTAAGGGCTCCGGTCTGATGCGTAAATTAACATTTTTTATAATAGCTCCGAAACTATTTGAGATATGAAATTACTTAGCATTACAAATATGTATATATATTTATAATACAGATATTTTATCCGAAACATATTTTTATAAAATCAATAACTTTCAATCTATACGCAATTATATGAATTTTTTTAACTTTTTGGACATTAAAGTTTAAGTATTGCGACCGTAAAAAAAAACTAACCTGAAATGTTGATGGATGTCGACGTCTCATGACCCCCCGAACCCTAAAAAATAGTCTTTGCAATGCCGTCTGTCTGTGTGTCTATAAAAACTTAAAATTAAGGGTAGTTTACTGAAGGGCGAAAAGAGAAAAATTTGGTTTTCTCAAAATCTGCTCAAACGATTTTGATTAAAATTCGTATCTAGGCGTTGATTAAGATTATAAATAAACTGGCTATTTTCATTTTCCTATGAAAATGATTTTTAGGGTACTTTACAGAAGCGTTAATTTCCGTATCTCCACAACTATTGGAGAAACTAAACAACTTATCATTGCAAAATTGTAGGACTATTAGAAATAAAAAACTTTTATTTGACATATATTTTTATAAAAGCAGCAGTTTCTGAGATATTTGCAAATATATTAATACAATTTTGTGAGCTTTAGTTGTAAACATATACTACTTAAGTCTTAACGCAATAATTCTCCAATGCCATAGAGTAATTAAATATAAGTATCTAAAAAAGTATGTTATTTTTCCTTAAATCTCTTAGGAGAAATGTTTGCATAGCAATGATCTATCTCCATTTTAGACTCAATAGTCAATATTAACATTTTTTATTGGTCAAAATGTATAAATGAATAATTAAATATCAATGCGATGACTTGAAGATCTGCAACACCTTATAAAATGTTAAAATTTTAACCAGAAATCGAAATTTTAATACGAAGTGTTGACCCTTGTGGAAGACATTAAACTGTTTGAAATGCTCTTAGGTGGACAAAGATGCGCCTCTTTTCTCATTGATTATATAGCATTGTATATTATTTTATGCGTGCTCTTATGTGGAGTGGTGATGATACAATGTACATTATTCCGTTCAGAAATCTTACGAGTTTATAGAAAGAGAGAGAAAGTCTGTGCGGTGCGCCGTACCATTTATTTTCCATCACGTCAAGATTTTTTGTAAAATCGATATCGATATTTTTGCTAAAATCCTATTTGAAAAGGAATTCTCTCGAACAATTTTGCACGTACTATCTGGCAACAGTGGTTTTTATCCAGTTAAATCTATGTAAAATAATCGATTCTTGGTGGGGCAAATTGATTTTTCAGCAATCGATTGATTTTTATATGTTTAAATGGATGAAAACCACTTTTTCCAGATCGCACGAGCTGCCTCTGGTCGAGAGAAAAACAAAAAGTTCCCTTGAGCTCAAACTTTTTACATCAAATTATGGTGCAGTTTCTAGAAGAAAATCACCAACATACTATTTTAATTTGTTTTTATTAAGGTAACTTACATAAAATAGACGATTGACCAAGAGGAGCAAATATTATGTATGTGTACATGAAAGTTTTAAACAAATTTTAAACTGAGCAAAAAACAAAAAAAAAAGTTTCTCTTTAAGTACGTTCTCTTTTTCCTATGAAACTTCCTTTTGACGTTCTTCTTTTATGTTCAATATCAGGCCTATATCGTGTTAACATCCAACAGTAGTCGGCGAACATGTTCTTGTCCCATCATCCTTGATATTTGCGCTCCATATCTTTGATGTCTTGGTGGAACCTTACACCCTGTTCTTCGCTGACTGATCCTAAATTTTCGGGGAAAAAGTCCACATGTGAGTGAAGAAAATGTATTTTGACACTCATGGAGCAACCCAACGCTTGAAATTTGTCCAGCATATTCATAACAATTGCTTTATAGTCAGGATTCTTGTAATTACCCATAAATTTACTGACGACATCTTTGAAGGCAACCCAAGCTTCTTTTTTCTTTGTTGTCATGCTAGTCTCAAATTCTTTATCCTTCATAAGCTTGCAGATATCTGGACTAACAAAGATTCCCTCTTTCAACTTGGCTTCGGATAGACCTGGAAACTATTGCACAGGTGTTTGAAACAATCGCCATCTCTTGGAATAGCCTTTCCAAACTGCTTCATTACACCTAATTTTATATGCAGAGGGGGTAACAATACTTTTTTTGGATCAACTAAGCTGTTCCGAATCACATTCTTGGTGCCTGGTTCAAGATTTTGTCTTTTTAGCCATTATTTTTTGACCCAATATTGAGTCTTATCACGGCTGTCCCACTCACAAATGAAACATGGGAACTTTGTATATCCGCCTTGTTGACCAAGAAGCATGAAGATAACTTTCAAATCACCGCAAATGGTCTAACCGTGGTCGGCATATTTTATTTTGTGAGGACGAGAGCCAGGTTTTCATAGCGTTCTTTTAAATGCACCGAGTGTCCAACTGGTACAGATGCATACTGGCTTCCGTGATGGACAGCTTTAAGGCTCCTTTTCGTTGAATCTATAAACAACCTCCATTCATCTTTATTGTATGTGTTATTAAATTTGCTCATCAATCCGGGAACATCAGAACAATATACCAGGTTCTACCCTTCCTCAAAGTACTTAACAAATTCCTTTTCTCGATTCCTGCTTTTCTCGATTCCTGTACCAATAAAAAGAGGTTTCTTTGGCCAATAAGTTTTTTCTTTCAATCTGGAGCCCAACAATTCAGCTTCCTCTTTCGAAAGGCCCAGATCTCTAGTCAGATCATTAAGCTCAACCTGAGAGAAGGGCTGAGGTGAATTGCCTCCAGAGGGCTTATATTCGGTATCGGAGCCTTGAACTTCTGGATGTTTCGAGTCTGAAGACTCTGAAGAGATGACTGACAATTCAATTGGAGGCAAAGGCACTGGCACATCAGGTCCATGAGGAACGGGACGTATGGCCGATGGAATGTTATCAGGATAAGAGATTAGCTTTTGATTTTTGCGGTTATACCCACGGACATGGCAGGAACAAAAGTAACAATAATCAGAGTGGTTTTTCGGCTCCTCCATGTCATAGGAATTCCAAATCGTAAAGAAGTCTTCTTTCCTTTGAGCCATAAGAGTAGATCATTGAGACACTGCACACAAACTTTATGAGGAGCCAACGATTTGTCCTGGTCTCTGATTTTCATGCCAAAATACGCAAGATAAAGTTGTCTTACATAGTCTGCAATGCTCCTCATGCGATTTTTAATAACACTATATTCGCTGCATATGTTACAAAAGTAATCTGGCAAATTTTCACAACGTCTTGAACTCGAAGCCATGTTTCACGAAACGCGCAGAGAAAAGCAACCGTTAGTATTGTTTCTGTGATGAAGTTTCCAATTGTCACTGTATCAGCGCACGCACAACACTACACATGAAATAAAAATTGAGACGAACTTAAAAATCTCCACTTTTTTTATCTTACTACGAACACGCTAAGTACACGATTTTCTGGGTTAAAGAGAGATAAACTGAGTCCCGCATGAGGACATCTCTTTTATATCTTTTCTGATAACTCCAGAAAAGTCGAGAGAATTCAGTCTTAAGAAAGATAACAGGTTCAGGATCAATCCAGATAAAGCTCGAAAAAATAGAAGGCGACTGCCGATTACGCTCGCTTAGCGAGCGTTCCTGCGAGGTCAGTGGACCAAGATAAAGAACTGAAATAAGGATTCACGCAACGCTATTGGTAGAGAGAGGTTGCGATGGGGAGGGAGGGACGGCGATGGGGAGGTGTCACAGAGGGGTATTCTGTAGGTTTCAGCATGGTAGAATGATGGTCAGGCAGGGAGGGAAGAAATTCAAAGCAGAATTTTTTTTATGGTAAGTGTTCATAAAAATCCAAGTAAAATTGAATTTTTCAAGAAAACTTGACGCGATAGAATTTTTTTATTTTTTTCATCGCAGGCCTGTGTAATTGATCATTTGGTATGCTTGGAAAACAATTTTCAGAAACAGTTTCTACCGGAATTAGACAGTAATCAATTAGATTGGATTCAAAGCCCTTTTATCGTGAAGATGAGAAATGTAAAGCATCTCTCTTTGAAAGCCCAAGAAGAATTAGCAGAACTTTCATGTGATTCAAATCTCAAACTTGAATTTTCAAGGAAAAACTTGAACACTTTTTGGCTTGGTGTTAAAGCAGAATTTACAATATTGTCGGAATTAGCGATGCCATTTGTTACCATCTATTTGTGCGAATTGGCATTTTCGACAATGACGGCAATTGAAACCAAATACCACTCTAGTCTTAAGAACATCGAGATCGCTATGAGACCAGCCTGCAGTGACAAATATTAAGGCACGATTCGAGTTACTGTGTCAGAAAATTAGCAATCACAACCATTACATTGAAGGTAAACATATTCTTATCTTTTGTCAGCCGCCAGTAAAACTTTCTTTGGTATTTTCAAATTTGATATTACAAATTAATTGATATAATTTTTTTATTTTGCATTTTCTTATATATTGCATACTATACACACAAAATTTTAATATAATAAATTATTTGATGAAATTTTCATTTTTGATATTTTCATACACTATTTTTTAGTCAACATAATTCTTTAATGACATAGTTATACTTATATTTAAGGTACTTTAATTTTTCGCTCAAATACGGTTTGCGCAAAACAGGGTTCCATCAAAAGGGGTTCACGCAAAAAACGTACGCGCACAAACCGATAAATCGACTATTTACAGTGCTACTACCAATTGCATTTATGGCAAAAATGTTTCTGGTCCAAAGGGGTCGCAGATGAAAATAGGTTGAGGAGCCCTGGTTTAAAGCATCACGCTCTTAACTACCCGCACTGTTGATTGTGTGGTTTAAAGCATCAACGTAAGTTAGGGTTTAATGTTTAGGCCTACTATTAGGTGTACCGTTTTTGGTTAATTTAGTTTGAAAATCGTATGTTGATATCGATGCTGTGTTTAAAATGCTCAAATTAGAATCTTCTTCTCTCCAGCCCCCTCTCCCACTCACCCCACCCCTAAAAGGCATACATCTAATATTAATTGACCCTGCTATATTATTTATAAATTTCTAGATTCCAGGGTTCTGTGTGTAATCGACTATTAGGTGGCCTAGGCTAGCAATAGCGCTATGAAATAAGTGTATTTATAAAGTACACTTTAAAATACCGAACTCCATAAAAAATAAATTGCTAATCCTGGAATTGATATATGAATCTCGACCAAATGTGGAAAACGGGCACACGTATGGACACTTGGGAATTTAATTTTCGAATTTTCTTTAGCCCTGATTTTGCATCCAAGGACATCTATCTTTATAAAAAAAAATCGTTTCAGGTATGTTTGGTTTTCTAAAAGTAACATCACTCGTTTGATTATATTTATCAGGGATATATTATGATTTTCGTTGGAGGGAGGCCTTAGAAAATATAAACAAATTTTTTGGCCTAAATAAACAAAAGATTGCTCCAGTAGAAACATAAGAATTTAATTTTCTTCACGTGTTGATATCAACAGTTGTTGAATATCTGTCATGAGCATAGCAGCATTAGATGATAAACTTTTTAAATTAACATAATATGTTGTCATTAAATTCTAGGACACCCTTGACAAATATTCGACAAAATGTTGAGGTCACCATGTGAAGAAAATTAATCTCTGTGTTTCTATTGGATAAATATTTGATTTATTTTGATAAAAGAATGTTTGCTATAAAAACTGTAGAAAATACTGCCCTTTTCTCGCGTCCCCTACAGCCCCACCTTAAGGATAGACGAAAGTTGCATGCATCTCATACTAACTATAATAAAACAATATCAAACATTATGTTTTAATTTTTTAGGTAATAATGTTCGGCTTAAAAACACATTGATAAATTACATTTTTGAAAAATCGTCACCCAGAAGGGATTTGAATCTTGAAGTCTCTGTTACTGGAAATCTAGTCTATTGTGAGAGTACCGTACAAACACTTGTTTCGGGTTTGGTTTAATTGAAACTACAGTCCATTTTTCATCTATTTTATCTGACATCTAGAAAAGCTACTTGATCGACTTTCACATATTCATACGTCAAGTCATGTGGTCTGAAGCTATAACTTTTGGTAGAAATTATCAATACCTATAAAATGACACTAATTATATATTAAAATAGAATCAATGCTGACCGTAAAAAAAAAATGTATTTCCTAAAGGGTTTTTCCCTAAAAAAAAAATCCTACTATGTAACTATAAGGAGGTTTCTTGGCAGTTACAAGAGTTATTAAATCACTTTTATTTGCTCATACATCAAATCTTTATCAATTACGATAAAAAAATATCTAGTAGATCTGTGAACAATTAACCTCACTCATTCCCTCCGTTCAAAAAATCCTAGGTACGTCATGCTAATAATTATGTCATGTTCTTATCTTTACTACGGTCTTAACCTTTCTCTTTAGATCTCAAGTTGAAATATCTCTCATAATTTTTCCTTGGATTTGAGGTTGATATTTTTACTTGGTGATCAAGTTATAGGTAAATGATTTTTTTATTTTTTTAGCACCTCTTCTTATTAACGTACCCGTAGACAATAACTTAATTTTATGTTCAATGGTACATCACATTCTTAGAGAATAATTGTTGTTAACGCTGTTTAAGACTTCACTCTTGCAATATTTATATATTTTGTAAATATATAAATATATATATATATATTCCCTAGGTACTCAATCTATTGCTAAGAGTCATAAATTTTAATCACGTGAAATGAGCAACTAAACGAAAAACCTTTTGAGAGGCCACCATTTTGAAACATATAACTAAATTTGAAAACATTATTACATACATCGTTCGACCTAGTCTCAAAGAATGTCCCTGTCAAATTTGGTTAAAAATAGTTCACGCATTTGACACTTATCGCGAAACAAATAGACAGACAGAAGAAATGCCAAACGGGTGGGTTAAATAGAACGTTATTTCCGCTCCGTCACTATTTATATATTTAGTTTCGATTTTGTCCATCAGGATCTTATAAAGTTTTTATTTTATCACTGCGCACCTGCCCGGATTATATGTACTATTTACGATAATGTGTTAAGGATAAAGGAGGTTTAATTTAGAGGAAGTGTACCCGCATTTGCTGGGAAGGAAATTGGAAAGCCATTTAAGAAAAACACCTTCGGTAAACCCAACTGTAATCCGAATCCCTGATATTCCCGTCATTGGCAGCCCAGTTTATTTCGAGAGTGATGCCTAAGACGAGGGTCCCCAAATTTATTGAGTGGAGGGACATAATATTAGGATATTAAATGTGCTAGCTGGGCCGAGCCGGATATAAATGTAGACATACATTATCATATATATAACCTCTTCAGTCGACAACCTGAAGGTTGGTTTAATGTGATTTCTATACATCCGGGGCTTCGGCTGGTTAGTGCTTCGCGCACCATCTGGTAGAATATTCCATATTCTAGGGGAGTTTGAGAAGTGTGCTGGTTCCCCGTAGCCTTCCAAGCTGGATTTTTACCAGCGAGTGTGAAAGGGTTTACCAATTTGCCGGGAAATGTATTTTCACAAACTTTCCATGGTTCTTTTACATGCCACAATCGACATGGAACCGACGGTTTGACTTCTCCTCCGAAGGAAGTTTTATTACGTATTGTTATCGCTCAAGAAAACTCCGTCAACCTCGTCTGGTTATGAACCCACGAACATCGGGTCCCGAGCACTTTATCCCACGACAACCAAGGTCGACGTAGTATAAATAAATATATGTGCAGGTTTCAACCATAACTAAACATAATAAAAATAATTTAGAACAAATGAGATTGATAAATATACACACAACAATTATTTAATAAATGTAAGATAAATACACACAACAGTTATTTAATAAATGTAAGATAAATATTCACAACAGTTATTTAATAAGATATACAAAACATTTATTTAATAAATGTAAGATAAATACACACAACAGTTATTTAATAAATGTAAGATAAATATACACAAAAATTATTTAAAATGTAAGATAAATACACACAAGACTTTATAAATAAATTTAAGATAAATTCACACAACAATTATTTAATAAATGTAAGATAAATATACACACAACACTTATTTAATAAATGTAAGATAGATATACAAAACATTTATTTAATAAATTTAAGATAAATACACACAATAGTTATTTAATAAATGTAAAATAAATATACACAACAATTATTAAATAAATGTAAGATAAATACACACAATTATTTAATAAATGGAAGATAAATACACACAACAATTATTTAATAAATGTAAGATAAAAAATATACACAACATTTATTTAATAAATGTAAGATAAATATACACAAAGTTATTTAATAAATGCAAGATAAATACACACAACAGTTATTTAATAAATGCAAGATAAATACACACAACAGTTATTTAATAAATGCAAGATAAATATTCACAACAGTTATTTAATAAATGCAATATAAATATACACAACAGTTATTTAATAAATGCAATATACACAACAGTTATTTAAAGTGTAAGCCTTTTTCTTTTCATTAGGAATCAATGAAGCACATTATTTTGTATGTATGTTTGTATGGAGGTATGCTGTGTACTTCAGGCAGGAGCAGCATCATCTCGGTATTCGTCATTGAAATTATATATTTTTTTTGTCAAAACACTTGCAGGCCGGGAGTTTGCGAATCCTCTCCTTAGATCATTCGAACACCAAAGTGGTTTTGAGTTAGGAAGTTCCCAAGCTCACAAACTGACTGCAATCCGCAAACCCAGGTGAAATGAAGAGCTATTGTTTAAGTCCCTGGCCCGCTTCTCAGCGGTAATCTGCAGTTCGTGCGTGGGGCCTATTGACTCCCACGTCCGCCAAACAGCCATAATAGAAGTCGCGGCAACATGCACGACCTTCACGTTGTGTGCTCTGTACACATTCATCAGCCGGATGGATTTTTTTTATAGTTCATATAAACAAAGAGAAACAAAATGTGCTGGATCATAAGTAATTTTGGGACAAATTAGTTTATGTCCTATTCCTATAACAATGTGTGGAAAAGTTGAGATTGGAGCAGAAAGTTGTTGGTCGGCTGCTCTTTGTTGAAACCTTGGAAACAGCATAAAGTAGCATTTTTCAGATCGACTTTTTTTTAACCCTGGATACAGCAATAAGTGACTTTTTCAGATCGACTTTTTTTTTTAACCCTGGATACAGCGATAAGTGACTTTTTCAGAGCGACTTTTTTTTTACCCTGGATACAGCAATGAGTGACAGTTTTCAGAGCTATTTTTTTAAACCCTGGATACAGCATTGAGACATTTTTCAGAGCTATTTTTTTAACCCTGTATACAGCAATGAAACATTTTTCAGATCGACTTTTTTTTAAACCCTGGATACAGCAATAAGTGACTTTTTCAGATCGACTTTTTTTTTAACCCTGGATACAGCAATAAGCGACTTTTTCAGAGCGACTTTTTTTTTAACCCTGGATACAGCAATGAGTGACAGTTTTCAGAGCTATTTTTTTAATCCCTGGATACAGCAATGAGACATTTTTCAGAGCTATTTTTTTTAACCCTGGATACAGCAATGAAACATTTTTCAGAGCGACTTTATTTTTTACCCTGGATACAGCAATAAGTGACTTTTTCAGATCGACTTTTTTTTAACCCTGGATACAGCAATAAGTGACTTTTTCAGAGCGACTTTTTTTTAACCCTAGATACAGCAATGAGTGACATTTTTCAGAGCGACTTTTTTTTAACCCTGGATACAGCAATGAGTGACAGTTTTCAAAGCTTTTTTTTTTACCCTGGATACAGCAATGAGACATTTTTCAGAGCGACTTTTTTTTACCCTGGATACAGCAATGAGTGACTTTTTCAGAGCGTTTTTTTTAACCCTGGATACAGCAATGAGACATTTTTCAGAGCGACTTGTTTTTTAACCCTGGATACAGCAATGAGTGACATTTTTCAGGGCGACTTTTTTTTAACCCTGGATACAGCAATGAGACATTTTTCAGAGCGACTTTTTTTTTTACCCTGGATACAGCAATGAGTGGCATTTTTCAGAGCTACTTTTTTTTAACCTTGGATACAGCAATGAGTGACATTTTTCAGAGTGACTCTTTTTAACCCTGGATACAGCAATAAGTGACTTTTACAGAGCGACAGGTTTCTTGAAATCCTGTATACAGCAATAAGTGCTATTTTTAAGAGCTACAGCTTATTTCAAACCCTAAATACAGCAATAAGTGGTATTTTTCAGAGCTACAGTTCATTTCAACCCTAAATATAACAATTTGTAGTATTTTTCAGAGCTACAATTTATTTCAAACCCTAAATATAGCAATGAGTGGCATTTTGCTTTATGAGCACACGCATACAAATCGGTGGTCACGGTGTACAAATCGTCAATCTCACCTCGTGATAGAATGGATTGGTGGTGATGTAAAAGTCCAAGGTCGAATCTCGTTCGGGTGTGCAATTAAGGTGATTCCCCACAAGCGATCTATTAATGGGCTTTCCTAATTCCCTTTCCTCTCTAATGCTGGGGCATTTTATCAAACTAACCTCCTTATACCTCACCTAAATAAGCCGAAAAATAAAGTATTTGTTAGAACATATGAATTAATAGGACTTTAAAGAGATCACAATAATCACTTTATAATTACATATACATTTTAGACCAAATTGTTCAAAGATTAAAAAAAACTCAAATTTTCAAAAATAAATTATTTGTTATCTACCCTAAAATTATTTGTTATTTGTAAAAATATTCACGTATTTTTATTTATAGTAACAAACTATTAACAAGCTCCCATTTAGAATCGAATCTTCAAAGTCATGTTCCTAAACATTCAAACTTTTTATAATTTTCTGTGATTAAACTACCCTTAAATTAATTTATTTTTTTATAAATAATATACATTATTATTGATATGTAAAATAGTCTTCCGTTACTAATATTCAAATTTAAAAAAAAATAATTTAAATAAACTACCCATAACCAAATTTCCCACCAACCCAAGTAGGCTATACATCTTTATTTGCCATGTTCATGTCAAACGCTCGCCAGATATACTTATAGGTAAAATCGTTACATCCATTTTCAAAATAATTTGAGTTTTCAAAAATCTCTCTTCAATAAAAGAATTTTAATCGAATGTTTACGCAAAATAAAGTATACAAGGCTATTTGTCTTGTCAAACAAATCCTGGATAGGCATTTTAAACATAATCGTTAAAGCAATTTAAAAAAAAATTGATTTAAAAAAAATACTCATAACTAAACTATCCTTAATTAAAGGGCTAGGGTAAAAAATAGTTTTGTGGTATAGCCGTATAAAACTTAAATATAGAGTTTGAGCAACAAAATCCATCAAACCTTCTTTAATCCGTGGACAGACAGACAGACAAAATGGTAAAATCCACTTTTTTTTTGTGTTCACATAAAACGTAAAAATTTGTCATAATCTTGAGATAGATTTTTTTCACAATCACAATACTTTCTCTTGATGTGAGAAAGTAAAAGGTTAGGAATAACCACTACCGTTGACCATGCTGCTGTCGAAGTGCGTCATGATGGTGTACAGTAGCTCCACGACTTCTTTGGTGCTGACTGACAGCTCACAGCTGACTTCTGACAGTCAACATTTAGGTTTATACCTAAATGTTGACTGTCAGACTGTCAAACTGTTAAACACATGTTTTTGTAGATCATATGGTTCAGCGTAGGGATACATAATTTGGTCTTGTAACTTTTCAAAGCCGTCAGCTGTCAGCTGTGAACTGTCAGTCAGCACCAAAGAAGTCATGGATCTACTGTAGCTCATAAGACGTTGTAATCCTTCAAGGTTAGACTGATATCTCTCATGATAAACGGAGTGTACCACACCGTCCCTATTCGTGTTTGCCAGTAAAAAAAATGGGGGGGGCGACGAAACAGACCATGTGAAACAAGTTGGAGGTGGCGTCCTTCCTAGTTCCGACTACACAACTGGCTAAAAGTAAGATAAGAAACTAGAGATTGAAGTTGTGCCAATTTTTCTTTTTTTGCACCGCTAGAACAAGCTTTAATTTTCATAGCTTTTTGGTAAGTCGTATGCTGATACAATATGTCAGTTCTGAAATACCTCAAATCAAATTTAAAAAATTAAGTATCTACTAAAGCAATATTCTATTTATCTTGGTAAAGTAGGATTTTTGTTATAAATACCTCGACTCGCGTCAACTTCGATCCCACCTTAAACTTCCTAATTTAAGGTAGCAGGGAGAGCAAGGAAATTAAAAAAAAACTGCTTTGGAATTCGCTCGGAGTGCTGTTAATAAATAAGGCGGTTCATTCCATCTTAAGGGGACTGTCTAGGGAGCTGAGAGAGTGCCTATAAGATGTTGCGCTTAGGTTAAATATTGATGAAACAGTACACGAGCTGTGTTTATTGGCATGAATACAAAACTATTTTCTCTGAAACTATAAAAAAAATCAATAAAAAATAATAAAATAAATATATAAGTTGTTTAAAAGTTAAAATTTTCCAATCTGAAAGATCTAAAAATCCATATTTTGGTTGATTACGGTGATCTAAATTCCTGGGAAACTGAAGGTAACTGGTATAGGAGCGTAGAATGGATCTTTGTGAATCGAATTATGTAAATTAATAGGGAGGGGGGCTTACAACACAAATTATATTGATATTTGTATATTTCTCCTCCTCTATACGTTTTCCTACCTCGCACCAAAACTGTCCAAAATCAAGAAAACCGTTAAAAAAAATGCATCCCTCCCTTTCCTAATAAAAAGCTTTAATGGGATTTTTAAAAATCAAGACTCTATTTTACTATTTTAGCCAATTCATACTATTGGAAAATTTGTGAAATTTTACGGTTTTATATGGAATAATTATTTCCAATAGTATGAATTAAAATCACTCATCTTTAATACAAATAAGACTTGAAGATGGTTTAACATCACCGAAACATGTCGTCGTCATCGAAGAAAAACTAAAACGTATATAAAACAAGGAGAAGGGAATAAAAATAATAAACAAGACGATAAAACCTTATTATCAATTATCATTACTCCTTTCCAAATAAACATAAACATGATTATAAATGCCATATATAGATAAAAGAACTATTGTTAAGGCCATTCGATGAGTAATTATTCTGAGAATGAGGCTATAATGTTTTGGTAGTGATTATAACATATGGCGCATTGGTGGTAGTCAGCCAACACGGACTGAAACTTGCTAGAGTCTATCTTACATGTTTGTAAATACCTTCAGAAGGAACTGCCTCTTCTCTTCTCTTCATTTACCAAGATTCACATTGTTCTATTTTTAACTTGTACCTCTGTAATTTTTGCACCGGAGTGTTTAACTTTGATCTGACTCAGTCCTGGGAACCTGGGACTCCAGTTTGAAGAAATACAGACACTAGGCTTTCATATTTTAAAATAATCTGCATATGAAGCTTGTTGGAAAGTATTTATTATATTGAAAACTATATTTATAAACTACGTGTTTACACAAAAAATATATCTGAATAATTAAGCACTTGGTTAAAATAGTTTAAAAGGCATTCGCTTAAAGATTCTTTATTTGTAGTTGAGGCATTTACTAGGCTTAGTAGGCTATTAGAAATAAGTTTTAACATTAAGTCTCAATATTTGTACTACTCAATCTCTTATAATATATAGAATAATAGTAGCATAGATAGCTCTCAAATTGTCAGACCAGCCAAGCTCTGAAATTTGTAGACTATAAATTAATAAATAAATAAGCCAACTTTTCGTTTTTATTACAATAACTAACACCCACATATACGCCATTCACGATATGAGTTACTCTCTGAAAGGTCTTTTTTCCTACCAATATTCTACTATATAATAGATTTCTGGTAGGGAAAAAGGCCTTTCAGAAAACAATTCCTACGCTGAACAGACTTTAGTTGGTCTCGTGGATGAAGGCGTCAGTCTGGTCTACAGGCTAAGAAAATTTTAACACGGCTTGCTACAATCACTTTTCGAAGGTTCTTACGTGTTATGTTATGGAATACCCGGAAATTAAAAATATTTCTTCCTGACCTAGAAATGGTATGAAATTTCTCATTTTTCTAATCTTTTCCTGGAAATTCCCATGTCTCATTTTTTAAATAGGTCAGTAAATAAGGAGGAAACAGGAGTAAGTCAGTAGATAAAATTTCCAAAATATCTGAGGAAATTCATAAGGTGTCTGAATCCCTTTAAATCCCCTTACATTTTTTTATGAAGTTACTGAATCATTCATTCATATAAAAATAGTTTGTATTATTGTCATTTTTGTTTTGTAATTTACATAACATAAACTATTTTGCGCAATACCAATAGTGAGAGTTGGGTTATTTAACATGCACTTTATAAACCGACTGATTATATATGCACACGACTTGTAAACTAACTTAAATCTCTAACAGACACAACATCCAGTCCCCGGCCGTTAATTCATCAGTGTGACATTTCACCATTGATTATTTGAAAGTATGCTATGTTTTAATTATTTGAATAACGCTTTGTGCTATGAAATACATTAAAATAATAAACTGTTTGGAAATATGCAGATATAGGGGAGTTGGGATCCTACATTAGATGAAAGAAAATATGTAATGATGTGTTTCTTGCCACGATTACTTTATACACTTGTCCTGGAGGAATTGTAGAAAATCTTTTAAATGTCCTGGAAATAAAAGAAAAGAAAACAGGGTTCCTACACAAAATCATGAAAATATTTCCAGGATATTTCAAGGACTTCTCAAGAATTTTCTACAGTTTCTCCAAGACAAGTGTATAAAGTAATCATCGCACTAGAGCGGCCCAAGGAAAATTACCATACATATTAAATGACGATCGCTTAGGATGTTTTTTTTCTTCCTAATCTGTTGTCATGATTGGTTGTAGGTGCTGTCGCTAGATGTTATGCAACTTTGTATGTAGATGGTATAAATCCTTGTCACCTGGCATTCAGCTGTCAATCTCACGAACCTATTCCCATGTGGAGTTTCGTGCATGTCTTGTGAACGAGCCACGATTATGTCTGCCATTAGCAATTATGTCTGCCAATGTTCGTTAGGAGGAATTGGACATATTTTTCACCACTATTTAAGGTTTACCCATAAGCTCTAGGCTCTAGATATTTTTAATAGTTTTATAAGCTTTGTGTGAGTCATTTTTTACATGCGAAGTCAAAGCTTACTTAGGTTTAAACACGCGAAACAAACCCGAAGCTAAATATAAGGTTTTTGTTATTGACACATAATACCAAGATCTTTTTTTAGCATCGTGTCTTACTACCCGTTTGGGATATACGGCTATACACCTATGTACTAATTACAATAATGGCTTAGGTAATAAGAAGGTTTGATTGATAGTAAGTGTACCCGTATTTGCGTGGAAGTCGAGTGGAAAATCATTTAGGGAAAACCCCGTCGTCGGTAGTGTAGTCTAACACGTGAGTAGCGCGTTAGACCACGCGGACACTGAAGTGGGCGACTAACAATTCATTTTTAAACTATTCATTAAGTCCATCTAAGTAAATAAAAAGGTGTAGGGGGAAAAAATCACCCTGTATTATATTCATTAAATTGAAAGATGACATCTGGAGACGTGAATCGAACCCGAAACCTTTGGTTACTACGCCAATGCTTCAACCACTGAATTATCCAGGACTCATCCCGTGTCCAGGGTCATTCTCCACACATATTTTAAGGCAGAATCTGTGATGGACGTGTGTAAATCGTCAGCTACATGAGTGATCAATTAAGATCACGAGCTATCAGGTAACGCAGCCACCTTCGACTCTGTAGTTGCTAGTTAAGTGAATATAATATTTATATGCGATTATAACCATAATTAACAAATATAATAGCTTATCTATTTAATCCACCCTGTTTTATGTTATGTTAACATATCTGAATTCAAAAATGGACTTGTAACTTCGTCATGGATAGTTAAACTTTGATATCATATCAAGGACTATAATTGTATGTGCGTGCTATGAATTGATTGCATGCACAACTCAATAGCTTTCTATGTTACTGTATACATGCTATGCTTCATACCAGTGACTGCCAAGTAATTTCCTTTAATTAAAATTGTTTTTGACGATATTGAAATTAATATAATATATTTTCTTGTACCTACACACGTTCGTTATCTATGCTTACGTCATAGATGTAATTTAATCACCAACCCGTTTAAAAATACTGTTTAGTAGCTGTTCTAAAAATAATTCTACTTTTAAGTATGTAATATTTAATGAGATATTTCAAATATATTCGTAATATCGAAATATTCTCCTTACTTCGAGGATGCGAGGTTTATTGCGATTGTTGAAGTCGAAGCGAAGTTGATATGACCTTCAACCTCGACATTTCAAAGCTTTGTGTGGCGGTTGTTACTGCTCATCCATGTTAGCTGAATATCAACATTGATGATAATGGGGGAAGGACGATATAACAATTTGAGGGAGTTTACCTGAAATTTCTTGTAGGAGGATTGGAAAACCATTTTAAAACAACACTATAGTCCGGGATTTGAGCCCCCTACTTTAATGGCATCTGTAAATCGAACAATACAAGAAGGACCTCCGAGTTCTCTTGTCCACCACTGTGGGTCATACGTATTAGGGATTAACTATAAACTCAAATTTATCTCATTAAATATTTTACCTAGCTTTTTCAATAAATCAAACAATCGATATATGAAACACATTTATTTTTATAAAATAGGTTGAGGATATTGTATTTAATTTTGTGTTTTTAAAGTTACATTCATAACTGTTAGAAAAAAAATGCAGATCTGTCCGAAATTCCAATTTTAATTTAAATGTGTATATACAGTACCCTGTTTCTCAAATAAATAATATTTTCATAACTAGTCTTTCCCAAACAAGACTAAACAATTTTTATCTGAGTGTCCTTAAATTGCGAGAGAGCTAGCTAGATATTTAGTAACAGTTGCCACCTTGTCACGAAAACAAGGTCCAGTGCTGAATTTATGAATCCAGTATAAACAAAACACAAGCTTTTGTGAAGACATTAAGAGCATAACTGCCGTATATTTTTTTAAGAAATAAGTTATTGAATTTTGATTTTTTACTTGTGAGAATCAGTATTTGTTCGCGTTACTATTCGAAACCCAATCATGCTTTATATTGGGGTATAAAAATTGCTAAGAATGGAATTTTCCCTCTCTATTACAGTCATTTATACATAAACATTGAGACTTGATCCATATTACTATGACCTGCTTAGGTAGTCGCGTGGTCTAAGGCGTCTCTCTCGCAATAGACTAGACTGTTGATGACAGAGAGATCGGCGTTCGAATATTGGTCGGATGTATTTGAAGGTGGTTTTTTCCAAAATTGTTTTTCACTCTCCCTCTACGCAAATGTGGATACACCTCCTCTAAGTTCATCCTTCCTCATCCCTAACTCATTAGCGTAATTAGTACATACGCGTATAATTTGAACAGGTGGTAACACGCGGTGTTAGAATTTAAAAAAAAAAGGACAATTTTGGTATTTTTCAGCATAAATGGAAGGTACATCCAAACAAAAAAATTATATATATATTTTAATTTAATAAGACCAACAACCGAATTTATTTCACCAATACTCTGCACGCTTCATCAGATTAGAAAGCTGCGTTTCTCATTTATTTGTTAATGAATCGAGACGTAAAAAAAAAGGCCTTTCGCAAGGTCCGTCACCAAGGCAACGCAAAGATTGTACACTTCTCGTTACGCTCTCAAGCTCAGCCCACTAATTGTAATCTGCAATATTTTCAAGTCATTCTAGATTATATAAGTTGTGTAGTTTTCCCATTTCACCCATTCGTTTCCCCATGCCCCCAAGGTCTCTCTGAACGATCGTCCTTGCCACGGGGACCGTCCACCGTGCCATCATGGTTGAGCGGCACTAGTAGCCTCCACCGGCAACATGTTGCCTTCCTTCCGGTTCACTCCACTCGACTTGTTAGCCTTTCAACAAGTGGGTCTACTTTTTTTTATTATTGATACTTATATTTTAATTAAATATGTCCTAAACAGGGAGTTAAGGTTGGATGGAAGGGGGCGCGATAAAAGATCAGCGGGGTCTTTTGCAATTCTCATAGCAAACACTTTTTTTTCGTCAAAATAAATCAAATATCTCTCGAGTAGAAACAGTCTAATTTTCTTCACTTGATGATAGCAACAGTTCTTGTATTTGTCTCATTAGCATGTTAGCATTAGATGAGAAACTTTTTAAATGAAAAGAAAAAGTTATCATCAAATTATAGCACATCCTTTACAGATACTCATTTGTTGAGATAACAATGTGAAGAAAATTATACACTATGTTTCTACTGGATAGAAATTTGATTTATTTATGCTAAAAATAAAGTTTTGCTATAAAAACTACAAAAAGACCAGCTTTTAACTCGCAATCCTTACCATCCTACCTTGGGTCTAACTAGCCAATGCCCTGCCCAGTGAAATTTCTAGGCTCAATTGCTCCTACTTCCTGTCCTGATCATGATTCTTCCCATAAACACATTGTTCTTGCCTATAACGGGAAGAGACAGACTATGAAATGAGATAATCAATGGTTCTAGAATGTATGACTTGTTGGTAATCGAGGGACAGGACCATGGTCCATGGAATTAAGCTCTTTATGTTTGAAACATTGTTTTATCCTTTCTTACATTCCTTTGGTAGATTTTTGGTTGGCCACTACTGGAGATTCTCTCATAATGATTATTATCATGGGTACTTACTGATCTTAATTTTATCTTTGGATCATGTAAATATCAGTCCTTGGTCAGCTGTATGATGTATATCATCTTAATAAAGTATTTTAGAAAAATGTCTGAGTAGTATATCTATCTGCAATTCACTGCATTCTTAAAATATATTACTTTAAATTCGTGAATTCGTGAATTTCTTTCCTCTTCTTTTGGTTTACTCCCTCTATTCGCTTTTACGCTTACACCCAACGGCTAACTTTCCCTTAAAAACTGGCATTGAATTATTTAAGAAAGATAAAACTGAGATAATATTTGCAACACACGTCGTCGTACTCTAAATTATCGAACGTCCGGGTAACAAATTCATATGACAATAATTGACAACGACGGCCAAGCAGGTATAGTATGATCTTAGTAGGAAGAACAGTAGAAGTTAGTTACTAAAGTTACTAAAACAATTTTAATATATTCATACATAAAGTCATGTTTTCTGCAGCTGTCACTTTTGATAGATATTATTAATACCTATAAAACAACACAAGTAGTATAAAGAAATATTGTCATTGTTGGCCGCAAACAAATATGTTTGAATTTTCTCTACTGTTCTTCCAACCAAAATCAGGGTATATGTTCTCTTCCCTTACTTTCAAGTGTATGATATTCAGCCAAAGCCATAGAAATATGAGGGTCAGGGGTGTCCGGACCCCCCTCCTGGAATTTGTTGGACACCCCCTTGAATGGGGTTCCACAAATACGTATGAAAACATAATGTTTAAGTTTTTTAATCTTACTACAGATTTAATTGTATATGTCATCAACCAAGTATTAGTTAATAAATATTTTAATATTCACCTTCAAGATACACCTGGTAAAACTTCCGATTGTAAAATTAGCTCTATTAACATTTTAAATACTGTACTTCTTTACTCATACATTCATATGATATTAAAAAACAAAGACAGTTTCTTGGAATGAACCGAGTAAGTGGGGTCCGAGAAAATGAGGCAAACATTTTTGTTATCACCTGTAAGGTCCTACTTTCGGAACAACCCTAAGAAAAAAGCAGCTTTAATAAAAGAACAACTGTCAGAAGTTGAGTTTGTATTTTATCTTTTGTAGGTAGGTGTACTACCCTTCCACCACCCATTATCTCAACATACTTACACAAAACATTTTGTAACTATGACAAGTTTGAAAGAAAGGGCAGGGTAGGGAGAGTGCGGACCCCCATAGAATTTATTAGTAGAGCTCCGCTAAAAAAAAAAGAGCTTTCTACGCCCTTGTATTCATCGGACGAATTTTGAAGCTATTTCTAGGGAATTTATTTATACGATATATTAAATACATAATGCGCCTTGTCATAATGTCGTTTGAATTGTCCTCCCGATCATAATGGCGTTATTTTTGTAATCCCGTTCTTTTGTCTCCCGATCTTATTGTCGTAATGCCATCCAAGTCACAATGTTGTTAATTTTATTTTGTCTTTTTCTAAGCCTGATCACGAGTCCATTTGGTTATATTATTGTTCGTTAAGTTTTCTATAGCATATTAAAATTGTAATGACTTATTATGTTAACTTGATTGCGAGTACATTTTATTACTTTCAAAGTACCTTATGTTAAATTGTATGCGACTAAATGAATGTATTGTCAAATCAAATGTGCCTGATGTTTTAAATTGTGTGTGACTACATTGTTTTACCATCAAATGTATTTAATGCTATAAATGGTCTGTGACTACATTGTTTGACTTTCAAATGTATTTAATGCTTTAAATGGTGTGTGACTATATTGTTTGACTATCAAATGTGCTTGATGCTATAAATTGTCTGCTAGTAAATGTAATGTTCTTAATAATTAAAATTGCGTGTGACTTTTGTTTTACTGTCACATGTTCTCGGTGTTTTAAGTTGTCTGATAAACTGGATATCATTACTGAAAGAACTGCATTGTTAATATTGGGAAACAGCGTTGTCATTTTCTCATTTTTGTGTGGTCAATTTCTACTCAAATATAAAACAAGTTTTGCAACGCTGGTTAATCAAGGTTGCCAGTAGCTCCTTCTTACCCCAGCACACCAACTTCAGACATAAATGAGAGCGAGGAGATTTGGCAACAGTCAACTGGGTAAGAGCGAAGATAAATCTTTTCTCCATAAGACCTGCTGTTCCCTCTGCAATGCAAGGCCGTATTCAGGGGGGAGTTACGGGGGTTCAAAACCCCTGAAATTTTTATGAACCAAATATATATGGCTTTATTTATGGTTCATACCATATCAAAATTAAGGTACAAGTACAAATTAGGGGGCTGTGTTACCACAAAAAGCATTCCAGAGAGCTTCTAGAGGTGTTTAATATTTATAATTTTTCCTAGTCTTTGGCAGTTAGGGGGTTATGTTGCCATAAAAAAAACACACTTCAATTAGCTTCTAGAGGTGTTTAATATTTAGAATTTTTCCTAGCCTTCGGAAATTAGGGGGTTATGTTGCCATAAAAAAACACACTCCAGTTAGCTTTTAGAGGTGTTTAATATTTAGAATGTTTCCTAGCATAGAATTTTTCCTAGCCTTCGGCAATTAGGGGGTTATGTTGCCATAAAAAAACACACTCCAGTTAGCTTTTAGAGGTGTTAAATATTTAGAATGTTTCCTAGTCTCCAACATTTAGGGGGTTATGTTGCCATAAAAAAAAACGCTTCAGTTAGCTTCTAGAAGTGTTTAATATTTAAAATTTTTCCTAGCCTCCAGTAATTAGGGGGTTATGTTGCCATAAAAAAAACCACTTCAGTTAGCTTCTAAAGGTGTCTAATATTTAGAATTTTTCCTAGCCTTCGGCAGCTAGGCGGTTATGTAGCCTTAAAAAACAATTCCGATAGCTTCTAGAACGGTTTATCATTTAGAATTTTTTTTTCTAGATTTTCGCAATTGGGGGACGTGTCCACCAAACCCCCCCTGATATTATTGGCTGGCTACGGCCTTGCTGCAATGATATTGAGTGTAGTAAAAGGGTTTGACCGTCCAATGTATTATGAGCGCTAAACCTCGCAACACGTCATTCAGTGCCAGGCATACCTGAAAGAAAGTTGTGTGGAACCAGGCCACGCTCCATCACGTTACCAACAGATGAAACCAGAAACCTGACACTTGGCAGATCTCGCAACCGACGACTCGGGACATTGAGCTGCTCCTGGAGCGGTAGACAACTCGGCAAAGACGCTAACCTTCAACAGTTCGCGCGCACTATAAAACCCGGGAAATTAGTTTTTCAATTGTCTAGATCTTATTAAATCTAGAACCGTTAACGTTAGTGAATATAAAGTGTCGCCAGAGATGACAATCTTAAAATTATAAATATACCTTACTATGGAAATAATAGTATAGTTCTTAAAGTGATCTGGATGGTAATGTGAACTAGAGTCCGTATTTTTTACAGTTTTTGTGACAAAAACAATTTTGGGCACATTAAATAAAATATGTCTTCAGTAGGTACTTATTTTTTGGTAATAGGAACGCCTCGAAAGTTAATTGCCGCACTTACAAAAATACACCCCCTATCCATATCTTGAGCTAGTTCTATCTAGTCCACCTCATTACACCCTATCCCTATTTTAAGCTAGTTCTATCCAGTCCACATCATTATAACCTATCCCTATTTTAAGCTAGTTCTATTCAGTCCACCTCATTACACCCTATTCCTATCTTGAGCTAGTTCTATCTAGTCCACCTCATTACACCCTATCCCTATCCTGAGCTAGTTCTATCCGGTCCATCTCATTACACCATATCCCTATCTTGAGCTAGTTATATCCAGTCCACCTCATTACAACTATCCCTATCTTGAGCTAGCTCTCTCCAGTCCACCTCATTACAACTATCCATATCTTGAGCTAGTTCTATCCAGTCCACCTCACTACAACTATCCTTATCTTGAGCTAGTTCTTTCCAGTCCACCTCATTACACCCTATCCTTATCTTGAGCTAGTTCTTTCCAGTCCACCTCATTACGCCCTATCCCTATCTTGAGCTAGTTCTATCTAGTCCACCTCATTACACCCTATTCCTATCTTGAGCTAGTTCTTTCCAGTCCACCTCATTACACCCTACCCCTATCTTGAGCTAGTTCTTTCCAGTCCACCTAATTACACCCTATCCCTATTTTAAGCTAGTTCTATCCAGTCCACCTCATTACACCCTATCCCTATCTTGAGCTAGTTCTTTCCAGTCCACCTCATTACACCCTATCTCTTTCAGGTCCATTCTAATGTTATCCTCTCATTTGCGTTTAATCTTATCCCATTGGGTTCTAGATTCTCTTATTCAAGCTGCATGTCCTGCCTGACGTATCATGCGAGATCCGACTACCTTAATGATGTCTGGTGATTAGTACATGGTATGAAACTCATCATTATATAACCTCCTCCATTCTCTATTATCTTCATATCTTTGGACTAAATATTTTCCTAAGAAATATATTTTAAACACGTGCGTTAAGTTTAATTTTATAAACATAGTAATCTCAACAGTTCTTGAATATTTGTCATGGTTATAGCGGCATTTGAACAACACAATTAACCGCTTTTGTGGACCCATGGTCTAAGGCGCTACTCTTGTAGTAGTCTAGATTGCTGATGACGAGATCGAGGTTCGAATCTTGGCTCGGTGTAGTTAGGGTGGTTTTCTCTAAATAGTTTTCTACTCTCCCATCACGAAAATGCGGGTACCTTCCTCTAAATATAACCTTCCTAATCCCAAAAACAATTTGCCTAATTTGTCCATAAGCTTATAACCCGAATGGGTAGTAAGACGAGGTGATAAAAAAGTTTTAACTAAAGGGAAAAAATTCCCGCTAAAATTACGCAATGCCCATGCTAAATATTCAAAAACGCTTGAGACTACTTTGTATAGAAAATAACATTTTGAAGTGTATGGTAGCTGGCCGCCATTAACGCGAAAGTCTCAAAGACAACCTCTCGTTTAGACTGGATACTGGAAAAAAAATAAAATTCAATAAAATTGATTCTTATTAATCGAGGTTTTTTTAACCATGGGTTTTTACACATTTCAAACTTTCCCACAATAGTTTTCCACTTTCCCTCTACTAAAATGCGTGAACATTTCTCTATAGTATAAATATTTGGATAGCCCAAGTGGGTAGTGAGTAAGACTATAGCTGAAAATTTTCCGGTAAATTTTCATTTAGAAAATTGTCCGCTGTGGTGGCTAGGTTGAGGGAGGTGGCACCTTGTTCTTATTCAGAGTGTCCAGCGACCTAGAAAACCTGGAAAACAGGGAAAAGTCATGGAAACGTCAGGGAATTTTATCAAACTTCTGGAGCTTTTACATATTTACTAACTAAAAAAAATACACTACTTTTATTTACAAGAGTCAAAATAACATTTTTCTTGCAGTTAATACGCAATGCAAATCTATTTTAACAAATCTGTCTTAATTGTGCATGCTATCTGTTCTTGATTGAGGATACTAATCTCAATTCTTAAAGTAAACAAATTATCTATTTGTCTCACCTTTCTACTGCACATCTTTAGCCAAAGTTGAGTCGTGGATATGTCCATGCGTGAGAATTGTATTACATTATAGGAAGAAGAAACATAGAAAGAATGTGTCCCACAACAATTAAACTGTACTGGTGTAAGGTGATCTTTTAATGTATCTATATGATCTAAGTGAAATCTATTTTAGATTGCAATACCCAATAGCCCATTGCTTTAGGCTGAAATACTTTAATCCTTTCTTAAGTTGACAGTTTCTGAATGTGTATGTGTTAAAAAATATTATTACATAAATTTGCGAGCTTATTAAAATAATGTTTGTAATATATATTGACTGGAAAAGTTAGAAATTGTCCCTGGAAAAGTCGGGGGATTCTAAAATATAGTTTGGCTGGACACCCTGTTATTACATACATACATACATACATACATACATACATACATACATACATACATACATACATACATACATACATACATACATACATACATACATCCATCCATCCATCCAATAATGGGTTTTTGCGTGAAGGGGGGGCGGGGGCATATTTTGTTTGCTAATACTAAAATCAACTTTAAAATTATTTTAATCATCCTAATGATGATATACTAAAAATTAAACCCAAACAAATAATGTACATTAGAGATAGACAAAAATGTATCGAAAAAATAATCAAAGGAATGGGATGTATTCGTAAATATATTGATAATATTGAAGTATTAACGTATCTGGTGTGTACTAAAGACCCGACTTTAGTAACATATTCAACCACCAAGCGCTGTAGTCTATACGTGGATAGTTTTAGGTTTCACACTTGTTTAGGTTAGACGCGGTGGATGAAATAACCCTAGGAAACTAATACATGGCTATGTATTGGAACACTTAACGTAAGCTTTCTATTGACATAACTTGTCTGCACACGACTTACAAATTGACTTAACCTAGGATATTACGTCTAATACTAAACTCTAACAACCAGCTGTGTGCTAATTGACGAGAAGGACGAATCTCTTCATATATTGCTCATCAATCAAAACTTAGAAAACGCAGTTGTAAATATTAAAGGAATGTGTTTTATTATTTTTAGCGCCACTTCTCACCATCTTTTTTTTTACGCATATGCAATAATTAATTACTCTTTGCTAGGGATGAGGAAGGTTTAATTAAGAGAAAATGTACCCCCATTCGCGTGGGAAGAAAGAGGGAGGAAAACAATTGAGTAAAAACCACCATGATTAAATCTTCTTGTCACCCGCAAGCCAGTTTATTGCAAATCTAACACTCTAGACTGTGTGACCCCCTTTGAAGCATTACTATTCTTACAAAATTAAAGTACTTTTAATTGTAAGTTCACTGAGGGTCATATTAGTGTATTTAAGAATATATTCACTTAAATTTTACATTTATATTTGAGAGTTTAAGCTGGTAAAGAAAATAGGTTTAATTTTTTTACCCCCAAAGAGAATCTCTTATTTAAGTTCAAAAAAATATTTTGAAAATAGAACAACGAAATAATGGAATGGAAGGTAAATAAGAAATGAATAAATCTAAAAACCTAAAAAGCTAAAGAAAAAAAAATTGTGTCACATATACATCAAAATAGAGTTGCGTATCGTATGAGAGGACTGTAAGACGTGTTTTGCCAAATTAGAAAAAAAAAACTATCACGCTCACCAATCAGGTTTGTTTGAAAATACCTCGTGACTCCCTCCACCTTTCAGGTCAAGCCGAGTGTGAGGAACCACATCACGTTCGAAACATTCTCGGAATCAATTCATGGGCTCCCTAAACTCGGGCTGTGCTTGCCAATGTGACGTCACATGTGTCTGTCAGACTCGACCATGGCTGAGATCTTCTGGCCCTTGGGCTTCACATCGTCAAACGTTGCGGAAAAAGGCAGAGATTTAAGCCAATTCTACACTAGCGGTTAAAACTCTAGCAACCGCGCCTTTGAATGAAACCCTTGTTATCAAGTTAGAAAATAATGTTTCGTCTAGACCAGTGTTTTGACCGCTACATGGCTTGTTTGGTGCTGACTGACAGCTGACGGCTTTGAAAAGCTACCAGACCAAATTATATATCCCTAAGCTGAACCATATTATCTGTAAAAAACATGTGCTTAGCAGCTGTCACTTCTGACAGTCAAAATTTAGGTATATACCTAAATGTTGACTGTCAGTTAGCACCAAAGAAGCCATGGGGCTACTGTACCTTTGGTGGCATTAAATTGCCAGTGGTGGTAGAAACGAAAATCAACTTACACCAGGCGTTAACAAGCAGTTGTGCCTCAATGTCACAACACATCTTTCAGCAGGAATAATAAATACTCTTCCTCAAGATGGTATCACGTTTTGTAATATTTTCATTCACTGAACCAAGTAGTTCATCAAATGAAACCACAGACATTCTATTGTACAAAAAGAACTTCTCTGGGTACATTCTCTGATTCATAAACATAATATGAAAGTGTCCTGTTGAGAGACGGTTCGATAATGTGGCGTGAGTCCACCAACGTCTCTTTTGACGAGGTATCTTTTTTGCGAATTTCCTCCAACAAAATAAGTCCCGCAATACAGCCGGCCTGTACAATGTCCATTTTTAAACTATTCTGCACAAGTGGAAGCAACAATCGCGGCATTTAAACCGTTAGTGTAGAATTAGTATCGTTATGGTAACATTTTAACAGTTGCGTTTTGATAGTCTGGTGTATATTCAAGAGTTTGTGGGCGTAAGCTAGAGGCAAAACCGCCGCGTTTTAACCGCTAGTGTAGAATCGGCCTTAGAGGGATTTTGAGTTCACTACAACTGTGGGGGCGTGGCTTAGAGTTATGTTTTCCCCAAGCACCGCGTCTTACTAACCGTTCTGATTATACACTTATGTACTAATTATGTTAATGATTTTAGGGATTTGGGGAAATTGTACCCGCATTTGCTTGGAGGGGGGTGGGAAAACATTTATGAAACGCCACCCTCATTACTTTGACCGAGATTTGAACCTCGATCTTCCCGTCATCGACAGTCTAGTCTACAACGATACTAACGCTTTGGACCACGTGGACACCGAAGCGTGTGGAATAAAATTTAAATGCCCTTTAATAAAACAAAAAATTATCATTTAACTGGTGACGTTTTATTAAATTGAGAACTCCCCTACATCACATACGGTACGCAATCCACAAATGATAATTTAATATTATTTCCTTGCGATGAACAAAGGATAACATTTTTGAACCGATTAACCTACAGCTCACAATGTGTCACGTCCAATTAACATAGGTCATAAGATTCATGATTAAACTTTAACTAGGCATGACATTCTCTCTTTAGTTAAAGTTAGATTGGTATTATTTTGTAATGTTATAATTCTATCCTAGAATTTTGAATTATTAATGAATTTGAATACAAACGTAAATATTCTGGTCTGCAATATAAAGTTAATATTTGATTATTACTAAACATATCACTGTCCTTGTCTTCCTCTCGACTGGCAGTCACTTCCAAAGGAAAATTTACCGGGAAAACCATTTTCCCTTCTGGAGAGAATTCCAGCTATTTAAGGAACGAATGCAATAGAGATAGGCTAAGTTTAATTTATAAGACCCGGTTTGGTGGTCTAATGGTTTAAGGCACTCTAGCAATAAACTGTACTACCATTGTGGGTAAACTTGGGTACGAATCCTGGTCGAGTGTACTATATTGTTTTTCCACTCTACCTAATCGCAAATGTGAATACTCTTCCTCAAAATTCAACCTTACTCATCCCTATCTCGTTAGTTTAGTTAGTACAAAGGTGTGTAAACCGAATGGGTAGTGAGACGCGGTGATAAAAAAAAATCATATCACTTGTGTGAGACGGAGCTACTGGCTCTTTACAAGAAAGCAGTAATAGTAATATTTTTATGCCATATACTCTAAAAGTATTTATAAATAAAAAAGCTGTTTAGTAGTGTGTTACCGTATAAAACTCTTTTCGAAATAAGGTAAAAGTGTTCTATAAATTATAGAAGGTATTTCAACTTGAAATCCAAAGAAAAACGTTAATACAGTAGTAACGATAAGAACGTGACATAATTCTTAACATGAAGTACTTAATTTTTTGAATGGGGGAGTGAGGTCTACTGTTCACAGAACTACTAGTAAGACTATAGTAACGATAATAACATGGAGGGAGAGAGGTCTACTGTTCACAGAACTACTAGTAAGACTGTAGTAACGATAATAACATGGAGGGAGGTCTACTATTCACAGAACTACTAGTAAGACTGTAGTATTGATAATAACATGGAGGGAGGTCTACTGTTCACAGAACTACTAGTAAGACTGTAGTAACGATAATA